>JAYEVD010000837.1:0-95763 GCA_036346405.1 Phyllostachys edulis
CGGTAGTCTCCCTTATGTACGCACTTATGTTCAATCTCCTAACGCATGTAACTAAATGGTGGATGCATTATTGCGTTGCCTTTTATGGAGTTGACATGTTGCATCGATGTGTCGTGGTGTCGTAAGTTATATGCATCGAACAAACTCATTCATGGGTAGGTAATGTCACCGGGTTTATTCTCATTCATGACGGATCATGATGCATAAGTAAAGAGTGGACATTACATATCATTACAAATAAACTTCTACTTGGCAACAACAAGAAATAATAGCAGAAAAGACCACAAAACTAACTAGCTTAACTAATTTCTTAAGCATGTTCTCAACTCTTTCCATCCTTTCATCCAGCCTTTTTAAGTCTATTATCTTCGCTCATAAGCAGGCTCAAGGGTCGAGTAATAGGACTAAATGCAGCAATACCACGAGAATCATCTTGCAAGGCAAAGAATTTGCGCGGCAATATCTTGAAGACGGGACAACTTCGCCGTACCTTACCGCCAAAACCTATATGTTGTGCTCAAAAATAATTGCAGTTTCTAGTGAAAGAAAAAACATGTTGTTTGGAATGAAATTGATTGGGGGTGATTAGGCTAGTTACCGTGAAGATTTGAACACCTCATGAACACTCGAGATGGATTTGTTGGCGATGTGAGGTAAACACATTCACGGGATCATTGCAATGAGGGTAAAACTAGTCACGCCGCAAAGTGATTGTAATTGTTCCGCTTCACCGAAAGTTAGATGATGCCAAGACATCCTGCCTAACAATGGAAGAAAGGAGAAGAGGAAATGAAGAGTGAGGTGAATGGCACCAAAACATCCATATATAGCATGCAGCTGAATTGCAATTGTTGAAGGAAATTAAGGTCCATGAAATGCCGCCCGAGGAGGAATCATGTGGCAGCGTTGAAGGAAATTCGCGCCCGCATGAAGTTCTTTTGTACGCAATTACGGTTCAATTCGTGAACGCATGTAAGTAAATGGTGGACGCGCTATTGCGTTGTCATTTATCGAGTTGATGTTGCATCGAGGTGTCGCGGTGCATTAAGCTATAGGTGTCGATATGCATTGAACAAGCATGCATTATATGAACGAGCACACACAAGAACGCAAAGTAGTATGTGCATCATATATTATGCAAAATGTACAGCCAAGTAGTCAAGATGCCCCTACTAGCCCCCCCAATCAAGACTCACCAAGATCTCCTCCCGCTGCCCCCACCGCCCACTCCACCTCCAGGTCCTCCCTATAGGCTCGCTGGGCGCCTCCTCAAGGCTGGTGCTCTGGGGCCTCGCCCCGAGAGGGAAAGACGTTAGGAGACCTGATCTGATGAGGACCGAGAGGCGGAGGGGTGGACAACACTGGTGTGTGTGGGTATCGCGCGACCGAGGAGCCGGGACTCGATGTAACCTCACGTGTGGGCCGAGGTGTGGGCCGAGGTGCCGGGTCGCTGCCCACTCAAGAACTCCCTCAAGGCCCATCGCCACCCGAGTAGGCCCCTCCGTCATAGGGCAATGTACCGCACAACAAACTATTGTTAGTTCATAAAAGACGCGGCGCGTACGACAAATAGAGACGTGACGCATTTCTGCTTAGCGCCATGGCGCTGTGAAGGAGTCCACAATATGGGTGTGGCATGTCGTGACGCGTCTCTCGCGACGCTCGCTCGTATAGGGTCTGGTCGAGCATCCGCCTGCTGTGGCGCTGCCGGTTTCGGACGTGGGTCTGCCGAGCATCCGCCTCGCCAGACGCTGCTGGTGCTCGGACGTGGTCTGGTTGACCTTCCCGCCGGCTGGCTGCTACGGACGGGCCGCTGCGGATGGACGACGACCGTGGAGCCGCCCGAAGTGTCTCAATCTCCGTGAGCTCGGTGCACGCATAACAGTTAAAAATACGGTGGGCTTGTCAGGCTACACGACGGATAATATGGGCCGTGGTCCTCCTCAGGTGCCTCCACACCATCCGCGGAACCTTCGCCAGGAGCGGCAATCCGCCGCAATCTCCGAGCCGCGTTTCGCCACATCGAAAACAAAACACGGTGAAAATCAGAAGGCGATGCCATGCGAAGTTTTCAAGTCGATGTAACGATCGCATGGTGCACGCCCCGCGCTAAATGCACAGGTACGACGGCCGGTGCCGGAGACGGGTGCGGCTCATCCGCAGCAAGCATGAGCCCGGCACGGTCCGAGGAGCGCATCAACGAATGTACTGCCGAGGTCCTATGGTCGTAAGGTGTCCTCTCGCACACGCATCCTCAGAGCGCGCCTCCCACCGCCTCTACCCACGCAGCCCATCCTACTCGCCTTGTTCAGGCCACGACGACTCCTTCCCATCAACTCGCAAGATGTAACATGTAGTTAGAAGTCGTATGAAGAGACAACAGCACAAACAACGCATGTATGCCGACATCATCCGCACGGTGTCGGGCACTAGACACCTAACTCGACATCGAACTCTCTCGCTATAGGCCGAATCGGCGATCACACGATGTGCCCCGTAGTCCTCAATGAAGATGTCAAAGACAAGCGCCCTACGGGTCACCCAAGAGTCCTTGCCTGCAGTACAGCGAGGACAGCCCGGGGAGCGCGCAAGTACTCGTGAAGCGAGTATGGCTCCCAACGAACGCCATCCGCCGAGCCGGCCGAATCGCTTCCACGAACGGCCAGACGCCTGCAGGTCACCGCAGACGCGGCGCGAATCGACCTGTAAGGAACACAACATATTAGATGGAACGATCGGTAATATGAAGAAATTAGTCGCTGGAAAGAGTACGCATCGCCGCCGCACCAAAGAGAGCCCATCGCCGCCGCCCACCTCGCTCGGGCGTTGTACATCTCCAGCCCGCACGAGTAATCGCCGTCTATCAGGCCGCCCGAGGCTAAAGCGCCGAACGACTACAACCGCAGAGAGAGAGACACACCGTGAGGATGGAGTTCCGCCGACCGAAGCACGCGGCCGCACAAGCCGCGATAGGTGGTGGCAAGTACGGCCAACCCCAGCCGATCTGGGGCCTCGCGTCTCATGGCATGGTTCTCGGGCGACGCTGGATGAGCTCGCGGCCGACGGTGTCGCTGCGGTTGCCGGTGAACAAGACTCAACCAAACAGCCACAACAAGTACGCCGAGGTGGCATGACACCGCTGGTCGTCTGCGCAGGTCCATCCGCTGACCTGCGTACAACGAAAAGCTAGTCGACCGTAGTACGGTAAAGCGAGAGCGCCGACTTCCAATGCGAACGGCGCTTTAACACGCATTCGAATCGCGATAACCACCGCAAGGGCAGGCTGCTTTTGTGTTCTCGGAAGACGAGTACCCACCATGATCGCAGCGGAAGTACCCCAAACTCGCTAGAATGTCTCGCGCCAGCCGTCTGGAGACTCTCGCGGAGGCGGCACCTCCCGCGATAGGGAGGCCAAGAAGCAGGAGACGCCCCTAGGGGCCATCTCCGAATGGGAGATGGAAAGTGTGAGTCTCCGGTCGCCACCGTCCACAAGCGCCAGGGGCAGGGAGCGGCCGAACGGAAGCGCCGGACCGCCCGGCCCGCCTCGACGTTCGACGCCGCTGACCGGAGTGCCGCCGGCCCTCATCCGTGGCTTGCACCATCCGGAAGGAGTAGGTAGTAGACCGCAAATTGAGCCTGCTAAGTAACAAAATGTTAGTACGAAGGTACGTATGGCGCAGAAGATAGTGTGGATATATACTAACCTCACTCGCCCAACAGGTCCACTTAGGCCACCCGAGGTGTCCGCAGGCGATCACCCCTCAAGACAACAGCCGGGCAAGCCGCTTCGCAGATGCGGGACACGACGCGATGCGCCGATGTAGCCGATCGATGCGCCTCCAGAGGCCGAAACTCATTCCCGATTCTGTGGAGCCATACCGCAACACAACTTCAAGTTAGCAAACACTGAAATGAAAAATCGAATGTAAAGAATAGTACATTTAACTTCCGACACACAAATAAAAAGTAGTACCACTACTACGTAAAAGGCCTTTACAGACGGTTCGTGGGTGCCATCACTGCATTTGCCCGCGGAGCCGCCCGAGTTTATGGGTCAAGAATGCTAATGGTCATCACGACGGCCAACCGCTCGTATATATACTATCACGCACGGCATCAGATGCAACCGCTCGTGATAGACGACTACCACGCACGGCGTTCGTAGATAAACCGCTCAGATATTTCGATAACACGACGGTCCAGATAAACCGTCTGCGTGATAGTCCACTATCACAGACGTCAGAGATGAAACCGCTCGTGATAGTCCACTATCACGCACGGTTTCTTATATATGTATCGTCGAGGTAATCGATTATCACGCACGGTTTTATCTACTTGACCGTCAGGGTAGTCGACTATCACGCATTCGCTTTATCTATGCATCGCCTCGAGGTAGTCTTTGCATTGCTAAATCTATTTTCGTTTATTGGCTAGCCTCAGAAATGCTAGCCATGCCCTCTCAAACAAGCACATCCAATTCTCATTCATTTCGTAGCACATCAAAATTGCATTCATTTCGTAAACAACACATCCAATTCACAAATCAATTAACTAAATTTAACCATTAATGTACATTAATTTACACACATGTACCATTATGTTCAATCTATCTCAATCAAGTTCAACTGCTACACTGTGGAAACTCCCATTTGGATTTATGACCGTCTGCTCAGAATGACGCAAGGTGTGATCGAATTTTATGAGCTCGCTCGCTCCAACGTTAGCTTCAGCCGATGTTCGCAACTCCGTCGATATGAAGGTTAAATTAGGGCTTATATAAATTGGTAAGTATATATGAAATAATTGTTGAAAGATTGACAAACCCGAGGATCATTGGTGATCATGAACCGATGAGTAGTTGCATGTTGTGGCAAACATAGTATCCACAGACGCTATGTTCGGCGTCGCCGGTGGCAACCTTCGCAAAAATAGAATTGGTTAGTTCGAGAGGCATTGCTACGAAGTGTTATATAGGATTAATGTGTACTAGCTAGCAAGTACCGAATTTTTGATCATGTGCCGTCATTCTTCCCTTGATATTCCATCCTTTAGCATGTAACACGTCGAACACCCCACGTGACTCCAAGAAGTTAGCCTTAGCCATTGCAAAGGAAGGAAAGACTACAATAGAGTTTCTATGGAGGAAATGTGTTTACGATGATTAAACTCCGGATGGTAGTGAAGTTGTGAGTGGCCCTCTCAGAAGGAATCTAGGTATATTACGATTTCGCTTTGGTATAATTACAATTAGAATCCAATGGTACCTAGGTATGTCAAGATGGTCATTAAACCTAAGTTCGTGTTGCTTATAAAGTACAAATCAACAAGTATAGCCGTGAGTGCAACACTACTTACTTCGGTTGTAGGGCAAAAGTATGAATTCCTTGTTGCGGTGAGCCATGAAAAATCTATAACGTAATTCTCTATTTAATGTTGCATTCGCCGTGATGCTTTGCTCGGAGACAACGTGTGGGTCGAGGAAACCTACCGGTGATTTCCTTCTTTCGCTTCACGATCATGTATCTATTATACAAAAGCTAGGAGTTATATATAACATTTATCGATATTACACTAACATTGACCGTGATTGTACACACTTACGATTGTCCAAAGATCGTATGATTGAGACGCCGAGCTGCCGAGGTTGAAGAGCCGTAACAAGTCGTCGAAGGTCACCGTGAAGACAGCCTTGATACACGTGGTTAAAATGATGCTCCTTGAACTTGACGGTGACACCGAGCATCGCTGATCAACCGCTTGTTGGACTGCTCCATGTACCATGCATGCAATTCCGCAATCCAAATCCTAGGGTAGGGTCGTCTAACTTTCGAGCAACGGCTCGCTGGCTTGTATTTCCGCCAACGGCAAGAAGGGATATCATGAGAGGACTCGATCGCCTTCGATTTGCCCTTGCCCTTGCTGCCTCGCTTTGTATAGGTCGACTTCACAAGAGTCGATCGAGCACGAGGTGTAGATGCATGTGATGCGGCGGGCCCTTGCCATGTCGGTAGGTAGCCGGCGCTTAGGTCCTGTGGACTTGATGCCGCAGCAGACATTCCGTGAAGTTGACACCGAGCAGTAGCTCTGGCAGATGTCCTCCTTGGGCCATTGGATGAATGTTCCAACGGCTTGCCCTAGAGTCATGACCTCATCGCTTGGGGAATTTTCAGTGGGACGGCCTCGAAATTGGCACAAACACCGCCCACATTCACTTTTGTAAACCCGGCGCTAGATTTGCACGTGCACCAAAGCTCCGATATCGATGGATACACTGCCCCAAGCAAAGATCTAGGGCAACAGAGACATATCTCACTTGGAGCTTGCATCAGAGCCACCTCACGTATATAACGATACAAAATTAGCTACTCCAACAGCCTATCAATGGATTGAGCATTCCGGAGATAATAATTATTACCGGATGTCATCGACGAAAATCTGTCATCACCTATTGTGGTAGGGTTAGGGTTGGACGCGCACTACTCGGATGTTTGGGGGGGCTGGCAAGCGGTATAGTAGGGCAGGGGTTTCCAACTGACTTGGCATTTGCAATCCCCTAATCCTTTCCTCAAAGGTCTCTATCTGCTTTTGCTCGAACGCGACGATCCTTTCTCAAAGGATTGAGTGAGCTCATCTCTCGAGGGATGCACGAAGATCCTCTCGTAGCTTTGCATCGTGCTCGGCTTTTGCTTTCTTCCTACTCCCAGACGATCCGAGTCCGCTTGGAACCATTGTTCCCATGTAACAAAAACACCGGCGCCTCTCGTATAATCTCGGATGCTCACTGCTTCCTAGGGCCGCAGAGAGTATATCTTTCTCCCTATCCGCCTCGAATGAGCCTTGGGAAGATTGTGCACTCAACGTTATCCGCAATATAGCCCGACATGTCATTTCACTTCCTATGAAGTTATGGAGTAATTACAAACTAGGTAGTTCGATATCTTACCAGCGTTGGGACACTTCACGGTCTTCGGGTTTGGAAAGTACACTTTCGTAGGGCGAATACATAACCTCGCAAATAACCACCTGTCGGGGCCGCACATTAGTGATCTCGAAATAGCAGGAGAGATTCAAACCGCTTCGCTGTTCCCGATCCCTCCATATCGGGCTTTACCCGCATACCTAGCAAAGGCCGAAGTCTCGGGGTGCTTGTTTTTGCTCGAGGGCCGTGTAGCGCCGACTTTCACTCTTAAATTCATCTGCCGCCTTCTTCGCCACAAACTCGCCCAGACTCTTCCAAGAATAGATACTTGTGAAGGGCGGCTTCAGATCCTTCTCCATGTAGTTCTTGACAAGCGTGCTTTTGAAGTTCTTCACGCTTTGCACGCCAGAGTAACGCGTGTCGTCGCACGGAGTCCGTGAGTTCTTCCCGGATCTCGAACGATGCGAGAATTTCCGCCAAAGACAAGATTTTCGATGGTCGGGCACCACCTTCCACGAATCATAGGTGATCTTGACCCGCTCGCAACTATTCCGACCATTCTCCGAATGCGACGCCGCTCGGCGAGGATTGATAGGGTCCTGCATCGATCGACTCGTGATGGTAAATCGCCCGTGGGCCTTTTCGATATTCTCTTCTTCTACCGCGGTTGGATATTGTTCCAGAGGATGGTGCATCATCGCACACATGAGGCGGCGATGACTCGTAATGAGCGGAAGACATCTTCACAAGAAATAGAATTATCATTGCAATGTATTCCAAAGCGTGATCAAAACAAATACCATATGAATAATCGACTAGAACAAATACAAATTCCTAAACATGTACAATTATCATGAAGGACCATGACAGATTATTGATAGAAATATAGGAAAGGGCGTGGGGTCGATCGGTAACTCGGCATTGGTTACCTTTAAGGCCGACGAGACGGCCGAAAGCAGGAGCAAGACGAGCAAAGAGGGCGGCGGCGAAGGGGAGGCGCTGGCTGCTCGGGAGGGGAGGAGGCGGCGGCTCGGGCAGGAGGCGCGGTGGCTCGGGGAGGCGCGCGGGCAGAGGAGGAGGCTCGGCTGGCTCGGGGAGGCGCCACGGCCTGGAGGAGGAGGAGGCGCGCGACGGGATCGGGAGGAGTGGCCGGGCTCGAGGAGGCGGCCGAGGACGGTGGCGACGGCTCGGGAGGAGGGAGCTAGCGAGAGGAGTTGAGAAACTTAATCGCTTGAGAGGCGGGCACGGCAAACCCTAGCGATCCTAATGTAAATAGATGGATATCACAGACGGTTCTAAATTAGAACTGCTCAGTGATACATTACTATCACGCACGGTTCTAACTTAGAACCGCTCGTGATATGATGTATCACGACGGTTTTAATAAACAACCGCTCTGTGATATGATGAATCACGCACGGTTTTAATAAACAACCGCTCGATATATGATGATATCACGCATTTGTTCTAACTTAGAACCGCTCATGATATATGATGTATCACGCAGGCGGTGTTAATAAACAACCGTCGTGATATATGTAGCATGACGGTTTTGATAAACAACCGCTCGTGATATACATGTGAGACGATGCGTAGTTCAAACCGCTCTGTGATATTATTTTGTATTGGTTAATATATCTAGATCGATTCGCTTATTGGCTAGCCTCAGAAATGCTAGCCATGCCCTCTGAAACAAGCGTAAAAGACAACAAGTACATGTATATACATCCAATTCACATTCATTTGAGAAACAATCACATCCATTTCACAAGACAAATCAATTAATTAACTCAAATGAACTAAAATTAACCATTCATCGTAATGTATATACATATACACACATTGTTCAATTAATCTTTAAAAATTAGCCCTTCATGATGATCGACGCGTATGTAGCTAGTTTCAGTCATGTTCTTCTTCCTCGACCCTTATGCCGCTTCCGAAAGGAGGCAACTCGTCAAATTGATTGTATTCTTCCTCGCCCACTACATTCTCTACTCCGACAATCCTCCTTTTTCCATGAAGAACTACGTGGCGCTTCTTATTTGCCGGGTCGGTAACATAGAAGACTTGAACAACTTGGTTAGCCAAGACGTAATGGTTCATCTTTGTATCCGACACGCTCGAGGTCCACGGTAGTGACGCCGCATTTTGTCGACCTTCACCGGGAGATGGACCCAACGGCACCGAAATAGGGGATCTTGAAAAGCACGAAGTCGAGCTCCCATATCTCCTCTATTTGCCCATAGTAGGAGCTCCTCACCCCATCGGCATCAATGCATCTATGCGACACCGCTGCTCGTTAGTGCTTTTTATATCCCGAGCTCGCAGATAGAATGTGTACCCATTTATGTCGATCTCGCCATGTTACAATCGTAAATGTTGGCCCTTTTGCCAACCATGTCAAGATATCACTTGACGAGCTCCTAGCAAGTCGCTCCTTCAACCATTGGTTGAACCGCTCATTGTGTTGTCTCGTGATCCAAACATCCGCCGCGGAGGATTCTCTGTCAAGCACGCCCCTTGTGCCGGGTCGATATACGAGGACACTTCGGTCATGTGTTGCAAGACCGTGAAATGGGCTTGAGCATACGATCCATATTTGGAGTGATTGCTTTCCTTCCGATGGTCCCGATACCCTCGAGCCTCCCTCATGGCGAGATTGAGGCACACCTATCGGTTCGACCTGAGCCATGTAATCGAGGCAGAACTCAATGACCTCTTCAGTTGCATAACCTTCGACGATGCTGCCCTCTGGCCGAGATCGATTCCGTACATATGACTTGAGAATTCCCATGAACCTCTCGAACGGGTACATGCTACGAGGAACACGGGCCGCACATCTTTATCTCCTCACAATATGAACAATGAGATGGACCATGATATCGAAAAACGACGGAGGGAAATACATCTCAAGATCACATAGTGTCGTCACCACCTCGTCTGCAGAAAGCATCTAGTCCTTCGAGATCGATGACCTTCTCGAGCAATTGTGTTAAAAAATAACACGCCTCATGATTGTCTCTCTGACCTTGATCGCAAAATACTTCTAATTGCAACAGGGAGCATTTGTGTCATCAACACATGACAATCATGAGACTTCATGCCAATTAACTTCAAATCTTTTATCAAAACAAGTTTCTTCATGTTGGCGAGTAAGGACGGAACTTTCACACCATGCAAGCACCGCACAGCCCGGTTCTCTCGCCTTGGACAGAGTGTAACAAGCGGGGAAGGTACATTCGTCCTTTATCGGTCCTTGTTGGTGCTAACTCAGGTCTCGATGTCCATATCAACCAAGTCAAGCCGCATGCTGACACCATCCTTTGTTTTGTCACGAATGTTCAAGAAGAGACCAATCAAGTCATCACATACATTCTTCTCTACATGCATGACGCCGATGCAAAGGGCGAACTTCTAGGTGCTCCCAATAAGGTAAGTCCCAAAATATTGATCTCTTCTTCCACATGTTCTTCTTACTTGTCCTCGATTTACATCCATTTCCAAGCACAACATCTAAATCCTTAACCATATCATAGACCTCTTTTCCGCTTAAATGCCTTGGAGCCGAATCTGTCCTCCTTCTCTCCGTCGAATTGTTTCTTCATCCTGCGGTATGGGTGAGCCCTCCAAGGAACCTACGATGACGCATGTACACGGTTTTATGCGGAGTGATTCAACCACACACTCTCGGTATCATCTAAGCAAAGGAGTACTGTGCTTTGGCCCCTTTTGTACTCTGCCCAACAGATTAGCAAGGGCGGGATAATCATTTATGTGTGTAACAACAAGGAACGAAGTGAAGTTCTCTCGCTTGTACGCATCCCATAATTGCATTCTTCAATCCACAAGATTTTTAGATCTTCCATCAATGGTGCTAGGTACACATCAATATCATTCCCAGGTTGCTTCGGCCCTTGGATAAGTATCGACAACAAAATATACTTCCGCTTCATACACAACCAAGGAGGAAGGTTGTAGATACAGAGCGTCACGGGCCAAGTGCTATGTCAGCTGCTCATGTTACCGAAAGGATTCATTCCATCTGTACTCAATCCAAACCTTATATTCCTCGGTTCCGCGACCAAGTCCGCAAACCTCCTATCGATGTTTCTCCACGGGCGGAATCAGCAGGGTGTCTTAACTTTCCGTCATTCTTACGCTCCTCTGAGTGCCAATACAACAGTTTTGCATTCTTTGGGTTCGCAAAAAACCGCTTCAAACGGGGAATTACAGAAGATACCACGCCACCTTAGCAGAGGTCCTTTCTTCACCTCGATTCCTCGTCGTCATCCGATTGTTTATGCTTGTATCGGGATGCGTTGCACACGGACATACATGCATGTTTGTATACTGCTACGGTAGAGGATACAAATCGTTCGGACATACATGTATTCTTTCTACTTCCATTCCCAATGGACAAAGAACCTTTTTGGCTTTGTAGGTGGTTTTGGGCAACTCATTTCCCTCCGGAAGCATGTCCGCTAAGAGACCTAACAGCTCCGTGAAACTCTTGTCGGACCAACCGCTGCTTGCCTTCAATTTCAGTTTAAGCCACGGATGACAACCTTGTGTATTCCGACTTGCGGCCGGGAACAAAGGTTTCTCCGAGTCCTCCATCACGCCCTGGAATTGAACATACTCCCTCTCATCACAGTTCCCTTCTGCATCGCGAAGCATCTGATCTAGATTGTCATCGTGCAGCCTATCCGAATCGGAACCACAATCGACATCATTCGGTGGCATATCGTTGACTTCCTGTATAATATGCTCTTCACCGTGACTGGTCCAACATGTATAACCCTTTTTGAAACCCCTTCGAATCAAGTGTGCTTCGATCTGCGCTCGGTTGTTAAACATCTTGATTCTCGGTCAATGCATGGACAAGACATATATTCCGCCTTATTCAACATATCCTCCTCGGCGGCTTGTAAAAGCAGACACGCCATTAATGTACTCTTCACTCACACGGTTCTCGATGTACATCCAACCGGTCCATCACACGGTTCGTATTGAAAACCCCGAAAATAAATAAAAGGGTGATGACTTTCAAAGTATTTTCGAGGCTTAATTACGATTTTTTCATTTTTACATTTTTTGGATTTTATTAACTTACATGTGGGCCCTACTTGTCGGTGACTCATTTTTATTTCATGATTTTATTTATAAAATCTATATGTCCCACATGTCATAGACTCGTTAGTTTATTAACTAAATGATTAAAAACAGAGGATTAATTTGAAGCTCAAATCTGGCTTGGTGACATCGCTTTGCTATATAGTCGTGGCTCTCGGCCTAAGGTCTCGGCCGAGGCGAACCGACGGTGATGTCCCATGGAGGCGCTCGAAACTAGCGATTTGGCGTGCGCTGAAACTACTCAAATTAAAGGATGCTTATGCTTCAAGATCTCACCCGATCACGAGGAAGGTGTCAATGAAAGTCGGGAAGGTCCAAGGCGCGGTGGTCGCCGATCGGTGAATGAGGCGACGGCGGCAAGCTCCTCGGCGACAATATACTGCTGAAATGGACCAGGCGGCTCGGTGAGGTGAGGCGATGTACTCAAACCGCACGCAGGCAGCGATGGACCTATCGTAGCACCAGAGATATGGAGATCAAGAAGACTATATCTGTTTTGGCCGGGAGGCGAGCTATATATACGCACGTCTGTGATGAGTTAATTATCACGGACGGTTTTAACAAAACCCGCTCGTGATATTGGGCAATATCACGAGCGGTTCATGTTTGGAACCGTCTCGTGAAGTATCACAGACGGTTCTAAAAAACCGCTCGTGATATTGCGTAATATCACGGGCGGTTCATGTTTGGAACCGTCAGTGAAGTATCCTGACGGTTCCAAACATGAACCGCTCGTGATATGACATCTTCATGATGGTTTTTAGCGCTGAGAATAACGAGCGGTGGGTAACAAAAACCGCTGCGAGATTGTGTTTATCTGAGCGGTTTCGATGAACCGCCTGTGATTAAGCGCCCAAGATAGCATTTTCGTAGTAGTGTGAATCATCCTGAAGCGCAACAATCGTAGTAGCGCCTCTACGGTATCCACACATCCAGGGAAGGAACAACCGAATGCCAGTGTGTTAGCACCAAGTCGCACGGTGGAGCTCTCTGGAAGATGGCGGCTAGGGTTTTGGTGGTGTTTCACACATACCCAAACAGCCTCATGCATATCGATTCCCGAATACACACAAATTATATCGGACGAACCTTAATGCAAAATGATCTACGACCAGGTCCTCATCACTTACGACCAGGTCTATACTCTATATGACCAGTTCGTTTGTGGTCACGACCAGTTCATAATTGCTTACGACCAGGTTACGACCACTCTGTGACTATGTTCGACTAGTCTACGACCAGCTTGTATCTGTATACGACCAGTCCGTGACTGTTCGAACTAAGCAACCTACTCGTGTATATTCCCTTTACCTCACGATGTCTGGTTGAACTCCAGGTGAGATGTTGTGTCATCCATGGACTGTCCAATTCTTTCTCGATCGAGTGTCAGATAACTTTACGTGGTGAACACTTCGACTACTAGTGGCATGACCATGCACTTTCTTTATCCGATCACAACGAGGGCCGAGAGACATCTCTCTGTTATGTTAGGAGGGCAAATCCCATATCCGATCAGTCACATTCCTCTGCATGTTTCATAGCATACCCGAAAGCTACCTTTATAACTACCCAGTTAAGGTGTAGCGTTTGGCAACCCCTAAGAGTGCTCTTACACATGTAGGAAACCATGCTGATCTCAGGTCTAAGGATTATACATCATCATTGCTTGAGACCAACTAACGACAAATAGATTCATAACAATCTCAATAGTGTCTCAAGGTGGGTCTTATCCAACATCATGTTCTCTAACATGTGTCCATATTATCGGTTTGATATCTCCATATCTATGACTCGTGAAACATAGTCATCAACCAATACATATGCTAGTCTATTCATATGTGTCCTCATATGTTTAAGACTAGGATAAGAAAAGAATAATTATCGCAGAATATAGAGTTTCACAACCAAGTCATATACTTGATAATAAATATTAACAATATTATTCTAGGAACAAGATAACACATTATCCAATGTCATGAACATAATGAAATATAATCATCTCTATGATTGCCTCTAGGGCATATTTCCAACATCTCTCACTTGCACTAGAGTGAATCATTTAGGTATCTAATACCGATAGCTCTTGTGTGTGCCTCATGCTTTGGTCAGGAGAGGCTTTGTCAACGGATCGGCAACATTTAAATCCGTATGAACTTTGCATATCTTAACATCTCCTCTATCCACCAATTCGCGGATAAGATGATAACGCTTCGAGTATATGTTTGGACTTACGATGGGATCTAGGCTCCTTAGTTTGAGCAATGGCTCCATTGTTGTCACAATAGAGATCCATTGGGCTCGAGGCACTCGGAACCATTCCCAATTTAGCAATGAAATTCCTTATCCAAACACCTTCTTTTGTACTTCGAAGTCGCAATGTACTCGGCCTCTATCGTGGAATCAGCAACCGTCTCTTGCTTGGAACTTGTAACATCCCAAATGTATAATCAGGGTTATTCAAGTATAATTATATGTGTAGAAATTAAAACTTTTTCCCACAACTTGAAAACCCTTACAATCTCATGTAATTCTTGTCCAAGAGTTGTATAAACCAAGAACACAAAGCTCTTGTTGACCAAAAGTCAAATTCATTTTCCAATTATCTCAAATCTTGTGCCAAACAATTGGAAAGTATCTTCCTTGGTCCTAAAACTGAGGTGGGACCCCTCTGAAAAATATCACAAGTTGTAAAACTAGTTTGATAATTTTTGGAGGTAAAAAGAATTATTGAACAGCCTTCATGAATTTCCTGAGAAAAATGCATTGCATAATAACCTCTGGAAATTTTATGTCAGGTTAAGCTCATTGTCAGCAAGCTCCTGTAAAAATTTCATGAATTTTGGAGTTGAAATGCTATCCCAAACAATTTTGCAAAGTTTCAGCTGTTAGAAACTAAATTTAAAAGCCTACACTATTCCTTGGGCTAGCCTTATGCAAAGCTGGTCCAGCCCAACCGTGTCTGCACCCCAGCAGACCTCCCTCTCCACCTTGATCAGGTCGCAGCCGTTGGATTCACATCCAACAGCCACGACCTCCTCCTCAACTTACTCAGTCAGGTCCTCCCACTTACGTGAGGTCATGGCCCTTGGATCCAAGATCCATGGCCCTGACCTCCCCTCACTGCTAAACTAAACTAACCTCCCACCTAACCAAAGTCGTAGCCGTTGGATCAAATCCAACAGCTCACGACCTCCCCGTATTATCTAGCGCTCACAACCTCCCCATCTTTTGTTGTGCACCGTTAGATTAAAATCTACTATCACGACCTCCTTTTTGTCTCATGCACTGCACCTCTATCGCACGCGAGGTCGAGTCTTAGATTTAAATCAAGGCCATGACCTCCCTTGTGCGTTCTGCAAGCTCAGACCTCCACCTCTTTTGATCGGAACCCTTAGATCTAAATCTAAAGGTCCTGACCTCCCTTGCCTGTTGCGCATGGTATCAGACCTCCCCATCAGGTCAGTGCCCTTGGATTTACATCCAAAGGCCATGACCTCCCCGTCGTGCTCTTATGATCGCGTGCGGTTAAGCCCTCACCGAGGTCCGCAGTTGGATGGAGATCCAACGCTTTGGACCTCTGTCCCTTTCCTCACGTTTGCGCGATTAATGAAATCGGAGGGCCACGACCTCCCTTTCCAAAATCGTGTGGCTGGGACCTCCCCCCCAGCCACTTAGAACATAACGGTTCAAAAATTGGATCCGATGGTTACGACCTCCCTAGGTCTTATCCAACGGTCACCAGACCTCCTGTTCTTCTCCTTCCTCTGCGCTACCTGAGCTCGAGCGGTGGAGTGTCGCTGGGCCACAGTGTCCTTTTTCGGCTCTTTGTCGACCAAGATTTAATGGTCGGCTTTTAGCCTCTCAGTCAAGCTCGAGCCCTGCCCTTGTCGGCCTCATGTCCTTGCCACCCCATGGACCAACCCGTGGGCTAAGCTCACCATGGAGCTCAGCCCCACTCATCACCATCACCTCGGGCTATAAGTCACCCCTTGAATCCTCCTTGGCTTCCTTTGCATTAATCGACCTCGGCCTTGCACTTTGTGCGTGGTGAGCTCCTCCTCCACTAACTCTCACCTCCCATCTTGGCTGCCATTGTTGAAGTCCTTGGAGCTCCTCGGTGAGACAAGAGTTCCAGTGGCTCCTTTTCAACCCTTGCTCACTTGTGCTCCCCAAACCTCTTGGAAGTTAACCCTAACTTAAATTGTTTGGGCATTTTTCAAAGGAGGACCAAGTTGAGCTTGGAGCTGGTGCCGTGGGCTGTGAAGCTTCTTTGTCTTCCCCAACACCGGTCATCACCATCCACCTCCTCAAAGACCTTAGGACCACCAGGTAAACCTCCTGTTAGTCCTTAGTTGCTGGCACCCGCTTGAATGATTTTGCAGAGCTTTTCTTGGCACAAGCTTGTATGTCGCGAGGAGCTTGAATTTTTGCATTTCAGATTTTGGCCGTGGCGGGTCACCTCTGCCCTCTCGGCTCATGGCGATACGCATGCCGCCGCCGAGAGAAAGCTCATGGTGTGCGCAACACTATTGCGCACACGGTGATGTCCTTGGTTGTCGCCATGAGGTCCAGATCGCCGCAACAACCATTTCTTCAAGCTCGGATTTTGCCTGATGTCCCGAGCATGTCATTGTCGCTTTTAGGACATAGATTCACCGTTTTAAATGCCCAATCATTGCAATCATGGGGTTAGCGTTAAATGCCATTAAACTTTGTCTCTTGCGCGATTTAAAACCTCCTCTCGCGCGGACCTCCTCATGGTCCCAAGACGTGTATGCCTTTGTCAAGCTGGCGTGCGCTGCTGGGTTCAGGACGCCTGCATCTCCTCCGAGGAGATCTCAAGCGCCCAAGACCTTCCCTTGCGCGATCGTGGCCGTCCAGACCTCCCTGGAGGTCTGTGACGTTGAGGACCTCCGCTGGGACCTCCTCGAGGACATCCCCACCATTGAGGACCTCCCTCTGTTGATCTGGTCCGTTCCGACCTCCCTTCCATGTTGTGGTTCGTTGGATTCTCCATCTACGGCCACGACCTCCCCTCGCCTCGCGCATATCGTTGCTAGGAGGTCCAGGACCTCTGGACCTCCTGAGAGCGTGTCGTTGTTCACCGGGAGGTCTGAGCCGTTGGATCTGAGATTTGTGGCTCACGCCCTCCCTTGTCCTCGTGAATTTTCTTAGGAATTCCGGTAAATTCTTAATTATGAACTCAAATAAGGTACAAACTTTAGAATTCCATATCTTTGTCATTTTAAATCCAAATGAGGTCATTCAAATTGTGTTAGCTCTGTCTTGGACTTGACTTTAATCTAAAAATGATTGTAAGTTGAGTTCAGCTCCAGAGCACAGTTTTGCCATTAGATTTTAAAACCAACCTTAAATATACACTTAAATCAATGCTTAACTTGTAAAATACATAACTAATGCTCTGTAGGTTATTTTTGAGTGAGACCAACTTTGTGGGTTTCCTCTAATAATGAACTCACTGTGAAAATTAGTTTTGAGCATATTGCTGTTATAGAAATGAGGACTTGTGCATTATAATTTTGTTCAAGTTCTTGTTTTTGAAAAATTATAGAAGGTGCAATATAGCTCCAAATGGGATGAACTCAATCGTGTTATTCATCTCATGAGGTGCTGGTTTTACAGTAAAAATTTCAGCCTCACCACTTTTCTAGAAAATGTTGCCTCATAATTAAATTAGTGAATAGTGCAGTTTGGTATTTTTAGGGCTGAGCAGAATTGTTTTGCTCATATCTTTTGCATTGAGAATCCAAATCCATTGGTTCTTGTTGCTAAATTCCTAAAAATTACCCTCTTGCTGCTGTAGAAATTTCAAAGTATTTGGGAGTTCGTTTGCTGTGCTGTCTTTGTTGTTTTTCGTCGTTCTTATCGGTGCTTTATCGCTTTTCCGTTAGGTTTCGACAGTTGTGGTGATCCCGAGAGTGACCCCCTGCCACAATTTGAGCAACAGCAACAAGGCAAGCAGTTTGACCATTCCCACCATTGTCCCACTACTTTAAAGCTTAATATATTGTTTTACTTCTATGTATGCATGCTACTTTGTGTTAAATATCGCTAGCATTCCTATAGTTGCATAATCTGTAGGAATTGTTATCCTCTACTACCAATGAGCCTAGGTTATTCGCTGTGGTTGGAGCTCGTTGGATGAGCTCTTATCACTTAGTAGTTGCGTTTAATACTGCCTAGACATGCTTAGTTATCGGTAGTAATGGGCGATCATCGACTTAGTCGATGGTCTTGATCACTCAAAAATGATTATTACTCCTATATGTCCAGCACTTGTGCTTTGATTAATTTGTGAAATCAAAAAACTGAAAATAAAAGATTGATTTAGACTTGGGCATATTGGATGGATGGTGCGGTTTTTGGATGTGGTTGTATGCCCGAGTCACCAAGGACCGAACATCTTGTGTTACACTCTCCAAGCAATTATGCGTACTAACCACGCGAGGGGCATATGGAACCCTTCTTGACTAAGTACTCTAGGAGATGTTAATTATGAGCGAGCTCGGTTGGTGTGTTTTCAAAAACAAATGTATATGTATAGTGTGGGAGGGGAACATTAGCTTCCGGCTAGGTCGTCTAATGTCTCTTTCTCCCCGTGGGTTGTGCAGCTCGTAATTAGCATTCATCCTTTGGAAAGGTCTCGTAGGACTTAGCCGTGCCAGCACACCTTCGGAAGTGTGCGTAAAGGAAAGGCGGTCTGACGTGTGGGTACAGTGGTACACCTGCGCAGGATAAAACTATTCAATAGCCTCGCCCTAGGTTATGGACACGCTTGGTTAGGTCTTGCAAGAGTTAGACTACAACATTTGATTAAAACTTGACTTGGTTGGTATGAACAGGAGTTCATGCTATTGTTGTGGTGACTAATGGGTTAGTCACTTCCGAGTTGTTCATGTTGTTATTATTATGTATTATCACGTTGTTACTTCAACAATTAAAAATGCTTTGCCAAATTGCTTTCAATCTATTATGTTATTGCAAATGAAACTTGCTTTATGCTAAAATGAGTCCAAAGCCTCATCCACTTAAGTAAAGCTTGCATGTAGCTATGTATAGTTCTGTTATCCTACACGTAAGTCTTATGGAGTACTTTATGTACTCATCTCGCCGAGGGTTGTGGCATTTTTGGTTGCTTTTGTTGCGGGGAAGAAGGTGAGCTCCAAGAGCCTCACTTTTGCGCTATGTGTTGCGCTTTCTTGACGACTAGCTTGGCGGTCCGGTCGGTTGCCTTGTGGGCTAAAGGCACACCGATTGGCTTTTGTGTTATAGCCATCTTTATGGCACTTTTGCTTCCATTGTTATCTTTTTGTAATTATTGCTATTTGGTGAAGGGCCTCTCTTTTGTAATATCTATTCCATATTAATGTTAACTTCGGTTTGTTGCTTATGTTCTATGTGTTGTATGGAATTGATACATTCTTTTGTTGTGAGGTATGTATCTTGATTCGGGAAGTATACATCTCTCGAGACCGGTTTATTTGGTTGATAATACTAGGGTCAATTGGATGACTAAGTATTATGAGCCTAATAAATACCGGGGTCTCACAGAACTTTTCCAGCTCACTGCTCCTCCCTTCAAAATGAATACAAAACCAGATTAAGTAAGCGATAATCATTGTCGATTTGAAAGCTTGCATCGGTGTAACCATTTACAACGAGCTCTTCATCACCGCCATAAACTAGGAACACATCCTTAGTCCTTCTTAAGTACTTAAGAATATTTTTCACACTGTCTAGTGACCTTCAAGGGATCACTTGGTATCCGTCGTAACACTTAGAGCATATGATACATCTGGTGCGTGTACATATCATGGCGTATATGATAGATCCAATGGTCAAGCATATGGAATATCACTCATTTTGTCTCACTCATCGCTGGTCGAGGACACTTTTTTTTGCTAAGATTAATGCCATGTGCCATGGGCAAGAATCCTCTCTTGGAATTTTGCATGTTGAACCGATTCAACACTTTGTCTATGTACATTTCTGGCTTAATCCAATTAGCCTCTTAGATCTATCTCTATAGATCCTTATTCCCAAGATATATGCTGTATCTCCTAAATCTTTCATTGAGAAACTTTTTCTTAATGAAGATTTAACAGATTCTAGCATCGGAATGTCATTTCCGACTAGTAGTATGTCATCTACATACAAGATCGTAATAACAAGTGCGCTCCCACTAACCTTCATGTAAACATAAGGTTCTTCTTTGTTCTTGACGAAACCAAACCTTTTGATCTCCTCATCAAAACGTATATTCCAACTCCGAGATGCTTGCTTTAATCTATAAATAGACTTTTGAAGTTTGCATACCTTACTAGCATTCTTTGGATTGACAAAACCTTCAGGCTGTATCATGTACACATCCTCATCTAGGTTTCCATTAAGGAAAGCTGTTTTGACATCCATTTGCCATATTTCATAGTCGAAATATGCAGCAATAGCTAGAATGATCCGAACAGATTTAAGCATCGCTACCGGTGAGAAAGTCTCATCGTAGTCAACTCCTTGAACTTGTCGAAAACCTTTTGCGACTAGTCGAGCCTTATGAATGTGAACATTTACATCCATATCAATCTTTTTCTTATAGATCCATTTGCACTCAATGGTTTTAACACCATCAAGTGGATCGACCAGGTTCCAAACCTGATTTTCTCTCATGGAATCTATTTCGGATTTCATGGCTCCAAGCCATTTCTCAGAGTCTGGGTCCATCATTGCTTCCTCATAAGTCTTAGGCTCACCATTATTCAATAATAATATGTCATACCCATACCTTGTAGGCAATTGACGCGACCTTTTAGATCTACGTGGGGATGATGCCTTATCTACAGGTTCAACAACAATTTGTTCATCCAGTAGAGGTTCAATAGGAGTTGAAACACTTTAAGATGTTTCCCGAATTTCTTCGAGTTGCACCTTTCTCCCACTGACTCCTTTTGAAAGAAACTCTTTCTCCAAAAAGACACCATTTGGCAACAAAAACTTTGTCTTCTTCGGTTGTAGAAATAATATCCTTTGGTTTCCCTAGGATATCCTATAAAGAAGCATTTATCCGATTTGGGTGTGAGCTTATCGACGTCAAACGCTTAACATAGACATCACATCCCCAAATCTTTAGAAAAGATAAACTAGGACTTTTCCCGATCCACATCTCATATGGTGTCTTATCTCTGATTTAGATGGTACCTTATTTAAAATGAAAGCGTAGTTTCTAGAGCATAACCCCAAAAATACAATGGCGATTCGATTGGCTCATCATTGATCGAACCATGTCCAACAAGGTCTCTTTTCGCCACTCGGACACCCCATTCCATTGTGGAGTGCTTGGGTGGTAAGTGTGGAATAATTCCACATTGTTTCAAATGACTACCAAACTCATGGCTCAAAAACTCACCTCCACGATCAGATCGTAAAGATTTGATTGTCTTGCCAAGTTGATTCTGTACTTCATTCTGGAACTCCTTGAACTTTTCAAAGGATTCCAACTTGTGCCTCATTAAGTAGATATATCCATATCTACTATAGTCATCGGTGAAAGTAATGAAGTACTGAAAACCACCTCTAGTCATCATACTTATTGGTCCACACACATCAAGATGTATGAGTGCTAATCGGTGGACGCCCTTTCACTACGACCCGGTGAAAGGTGTCTTGGTCATCTTTCCGACTGTGCAAGACTTCGCATGTTTCAAATGATTCCAAATCAAATGAGTTTAGAGTTCCATCATTATGGAGCTTTTTCATGCTTTCACTTATGTGACCCAAACGACAATGCCAAATAAAAGTGGAATTTATTTCATTAGGCGAAGCCTTTTGCATTAACATTATAGTGATGCATCATCAAGATTTAAAATAAACAACCCATTCAAAATAGGTGCATAGCCATAAAACACTTCATTCAAAATATAGAACAACCATTGTTCTCTATAATGAATTTATAACCCTCTCGCCATCAAACATGAGGTAGAGATAATGTTTCTACTAATGGCTGGAACGTAATAACAATTATTCAATTCCATAATAAATCCTGAAGGCAAAAGTAGTGGCATAGTCCCGACGGCTAATGCAGCAACCCTTGCTTTATTCCCGACGCGAAGATCCATCTCGCCCCTTGCAATCATCCTACTTCTTGTTAGACTCTGCATCGAATTGCAAATATGAGCAACCGATCCCAGATCAAATACCCATGAGTTAACGGTAAGAGTCAACCAAAAAAACATCTATAACATTAATACCTGTAGTGGAAGTTTTAGTCCCACCATTCCTTTTCTCGATCGGCCGGTATTTCTTGCGCCTCTTCCAATGGCCTAGCTCTTTGCAAGAAAAGCATTCATTCTCTTGAGTCGGGCCGACTTAGTCTTGGGTTTAGGTTTGTTAGTTTGGATCTCATCCAAACTTTAGCCTTGCCCTTTTCTTGACCCAAGTTTTAGCCTTCTTCTTGAAGCTTGTACTCTTTTGTACCATCATCACATGATTGTTGCTTTTCTTATCTTGCCTTCTTTGCCTTAAGCATCATATGCGATTCGGTGAGATTCTTGTCTAAGCCGCTCATATGGAAGTTCAAAATGAACTGGCCATAGCTTTTGTGAAGCGAAGCAAGAATCAAATCTATAGCCAACTCTTGGCTAAGTGGAAAACCAAGTTTTTCCAAGCTCGTGTGTAACCAACCATTTTGATTACATGAGGGCTCACCGACCACCCTCAACTAGCTTACATCCAAACAAGTTCTTTGAGATCTCAAATCTCTCGGTTCTTGCTTGTGTCTCAAACATGCCTTTGAGCGCCACGATCATATCGTGAGGCCTCTATGTTCTCAAACCGCTTCAAGGTCTGAGTTCATAGCGACAAGCATGAGACAGCCTAACATCAAGGGACTCATCACATGCTTTTTATAAGCGGCTTTAATAGCAAAGCAAAGATTTTCTCAGAGGCACATCCGAATTGGTTCTTCTAGAACATGTTCCTTTTATCTTGCCCGAGAACAATTCTTAGGTTGTGGGACCAATCCGCAAAATTTGTTCCATTAAGTTTTTCCTTTCAAGTATCGAACGTAAAGCAAAAGCTGGATGTAGGTACTTAGCTTGGTGCCATGATCTACAAATGTAAAATATATGCAAAACTAAGACATATGTTCAATTAAAGTAACTTCTATTAAATAATTTAATAAAGATACTCCCACTAAACACCATATCCCTCTTATGACATTTAATGATTCAAGATCCATAATCATTTAATCAACTAGTGAGCTTTGGCTTCACCGCTAGAAGACTAGTGAAAATGGTAAGCAACATTTGCTAATCATATCTACTATATGACTCTTGTTGTTGGGTAGCATCTTTATGCTTCTAAGACCCAACCTTTATGCCCCAAGGTCCACAACTGTTATGATAACCTTGTTAAGTTAAACCAATGCCCGGCGTGTAAGTGTTCGACACAAACCCATCTAGTCAAGGAGAGTTAATGGTACTCTGCTTTGGCAAGATCTACCATTAAAATACATGACTTTGGATGGTGCGGCATATTTGGGAGGGCATCAATTTAACTTAATATTATGTGAGGGAATTTTACTTCTACCATGTTAAAAGCAATTAAAGCAAAATAACATGCACTGAAATAAATGAACAGGAATGTAAAGGCATTCACAGACAATCAAATTGCATTATGATATAGCATGACCCTTCTTCATGGTAATCTCCATCGCCATGAATCCTATTCACCATGTCTTCAAGTGGTTGACTCCTCCAAGCACTCCCACTAAGCCATTATTTCTAATAGCACTAGTAATGAAACACAAGGAGTAAAGAAGCATCACAAGTCGACACGCAGGCCGTTATACAAATATAGACAGCCTTGGGCTACAATTAACATGACACGTAGGTCATGAACATTACACGCATACATGCATCTCATACTTGAAACATTATGGGTCATACTATTCACATCAATCCCTGCAAAAACAAGTTATGCACAGAATCCAATTCTAACGGACGACATGAGCACACACTACCTATAGCGCGCGCATTTAATACTCAAGACGGCGTCCCGCTTAGCGGTTAGCGGGTGGGTTCAAGGCGCGCGCCCTCACGGGTCAAGGGCGCGCTTGAAACTTTTTCCGAAACATGAATCTTATTCACGTATCCAAGCCTTGGAAATCATCGGGTTAATCAACTTAGCCCTATTCCGAACCAATCCGATCAATGCCTTGATACGACCACGCACTGCGGCATACTCCGATGGCGGAATTCCGACCGGTAGGAGTGATATGCAGTCTGGTCGTGAACAAGTGCAATAAACCATCTGGTCCTTATAAGCTCATACCTCCTCGTAAACCCATCTACTACCACCGAGAAACCGATCGATCAAATCAACCAGGGTCTAGATCATTCCATTTATATGAACCGATCTAGGTTACCAGACCCGACCAGTAATAGATCCAATCTACTACTACTACATATCAAGTATATGCGATCGATCCAGATCAAAAACTACGCAGGATGGCTTTGATACCACTGTTGGGTCGCGGGTAGGCTCCGATAGCTACAAACAAAAATTCTACCACGCAAACTAGGATGCCAAGCAAGTAGATGATCACAGATCATTACCACCAGATGCGCAGCGGCGGAAGAAGGGTTGGAGCACCGATCCAACGAAGAGCGCCGATGTAGTGGTCGAGTCGATCGTCCAACGCCCAAAGAAGTCGATGCGATGGTCGAGTCGATCGTCTTCTCCAAAGAACCTCTGTAGTTTCTTGTGAAGCTCGCGAATCGCCCTCAAGCGCAACAATCGTAGTAGCGCCTCTACGGTATCCACACGTCCAGGGAAGGAACAACCGAACGCCGGTGTGCTAGCACCAAGTCGCACGGTGGAGCTCTCAGGAAGATGGCGGCTAGGGTTTTGGTGGTGTTTCACACATACCCAAACAGCCTCATGCATATCGATTCCCGAATACACACAAATTATATCGGACGAACCTTAATGCAATATTATCTACGACCAGGTCCTCATCACTTACGACCAGGTCTATACTCTATATGACCAGTTCGTAATTGCTTACGACCAGGTTACGACTACTCTGTGACTATGTTCGACTAGTCTACGACCAACTCGTATCTGTATACGACCAGTCCATGACTGTTCGAACTAAGCGACCTACTCGTGTATATTCCCTTTGCCTCACGATGTCTGGTTGAACTCCAGGTGAGATGTTGTGTCATCTATGGACTATTCAATTCTTTCTCGATCGAGTGTCAGATAACTTTACGTGATCGAACACTTCGACTACTAGTGGCATGGCCATGCACTTTCTTTATCCGATCACAACGAGGGGCCCAGAGACATCTCTCTGTTATGTTAGGAGGGGCAAATCCCATATCCGACTAGTCACATTCCATTGCATGTTTCATAGCATACCCGAAAGCTACCTTTATAACTACCCAGTTAAGGTGTAGCGTTTGGCAACCCCTAAGGGTGCTCTTACACATGTAGAAAACCATGCTGATCTCAGGTCTAAGGATTATACATCATCATTGCTTGAGGCCAACTAACGACACATAGATTCATAACAATCTCAATAGTGTCTCAAGGTGGGTCTTATCCAACATCATGTTCTCTAACATGTGTCCATATTATCGGTTTGATATCTCCATATCTATGACTCATGAAACATAGTCATCAACCAATACATATGCTAGTCTATTCATATGTGTCCTCATATGTTTACGACTAGGGATCGTAAAAGAATAATTATCGCAGGAATATAGAGTTTCACAACCAAGTCACATACTTGATAATAAATATTAACAATATTATTCTAGGAACAAGATAACACATTATCCAATGTCATGAACATAATGAAATATAATCATCTCTATGATTGCCTCTAGGGCATATTTCCAACAAGACCGCACTTTCAACGCCGATCAGACTACCGAGTGGTCAGACCACCAGATGCGCGCCAGTCAGACTGCTCAGCTCTTTGTGGTGTGAGCTTTTGGTTGTTTTGCTTTGGGGTGTTGATAGGATTCAGCATAAGTCATCCGCTGTGCTTGTACTTTGATCTTTATAGCTTTCATAGCTATTGGAGTGAAAGCGTGTTGAATCCAATTTAGGAGAAAAAGTGATCGTGCTCCTATTCGCCCCCCTCTAGTTGCCTTTTCGGTCCAACAAATGGTATTAGAGCCCAGTTTGTTCAATCTGGATCTTGACCGGTCACTGAACTTGGCGATGGAGAGGTACTCCACCAAGCCGTATATCTTCGATGGGCTCGACTATGCCTATTGGAAGAATCGCATGCGAGTCTTCCTTCAGAGCGAAGGACAAGCTATATGGGAGGTTGTTCGAGCTCCGCTTGTTTTGCTCGAGGTTTCTTCGCCGGCTTCAGCAGTCCTCTTGGCAAACAACCATAAGGCAAAGAATCTCCCATATGCTAGGCTTGGTAGACAGGAGTATGATAGGATTTGTAATCTTGAGCCCGCACATAAGATTTGGTACACCCTCGAAACCTACCATGAGGGATCGTCCCAAATTAAGCAAGTGCGCCAGACGGTCTTCAAGCGAGAGTATAACAAGTTCGAGATGCATCCTGGCGAGAGCATCGATGACGTATTCACTTGCTTTAACAAGGTGATTTATCAGATGAGAGCTGTAGACATTGAGTACTCTCAATCTGAGAATGTCACCCACCTCTTGGCTGCAATCAACACCAAGGAGTGTGAGATAAAGGCTACTGCCATTGACGAGAACGTTGATCTCTCTAATCTCACTTTGGAGCTACTTTATAGCAAGCTTAAGGCTCATGAGATCAAGAGAGGTAGCCTTCCTAAGAAGGATAACATGGCTTTGGTGGTTGATCCTCTTAAAAGAACTTCTGATGGTTCTTCTGAGTCTTTTTCTGGTCTTTCTCTTGCTTGTTTATCTGCAATCCATGAAGAAGAGTTTGAGAGTCTTCTTGAGGCTAATTTAGCTCTTTTAGCCAAGAAAGTCACACGGGCCTATAACAATATTAGAAACAAGAAGAGAGGAGGCCCTGTGATGTGCTATGAGTGTGGAGAGCTCTATCATATCCGGGCAAACTGCCCCAAGCTGAAAGGTAAGGGCAACCACAAGGATGAGAAGGCAGCCTGGAAGAAGCCTCAGGGGAACAAGCCCAAGTATGATGCTGCCAAGCTAATGAAGGCCGCTCACCGGGTCCTTGCCGCTTTTGGAGAGCAATCCATGAGCGATGTGGACTCCAGGAGCAAGGAGGACAAGGAGGAGGAACTCCCTGAAGACAAGAAGAAAGGGAAGGCAAAGGACTTCACCGGCATATGCTTCATGGCCGACTCTGTCGACACCGACGACAACGATGAGGTACTTCCATCCTATGATGTCCTTTCTGCTAGATGTGACACTATTTTGAGCAACTCATGAGTCAGGATAAGGCATTAGAGTTTACCATGGCTAGGAATAAGGACTTAAAGTCACAAGTCGATAATCTCACATTAGAACTTGTGGATGCAAAGAGTCTTGATGCTGATGAATGTTCATCCTGCCATGCTTTACATTCTGAACTTGCTAAACTGCAAACTTTTCATGATGTTGCCTTGCACCAACTAGAGAATGCTAGGACTGAGCTAATTGAAGTCAAATCTACTCCTTGTGAAAAATACGTAGAGTCTAGCAAGTTGGTTGTTTCTGATAATGCTAAATCTAGCTTTTGCTCTTTCTGCTTAGAACGTGAACATGAAGTAAAAGATGTAATAGAAGCAGTTAGAGCTAAGTTTGCCAAGCTTAAGGACAAAATTGATTCTGATCCTTGTGCTTCATGTGCGGCCTTTAAGTTTGAAGTTGCTTTTCTTAAGGAGAAACAAGCTAGAGCCATTAAGGCCAAAACTTGTGAGTCATGTGTTAATCTTGGAAAAGAGAATGCTTATCTTAAGAATACTTTAGAAAAATTCTCTAATGGTGAAAAATAGTTAAACATGATTCTTGACAAGTCTAAAACACTTTATAAGAAGCAAGGGTTAGGATACAACTATGCCCAAGACAAATCCAAGCCAAATGTCATTCAAGTCTTGGAAAATAGCTTAGTTGAATTCAAAACCCAACCCGCAAAAACTATTTTCAAATCTGCAGGTTTTGCCCAACCATCTTTTGAGCCAAAAGGTGCTTCTCCCAGTGGTACCAAGTACCATTGCACCTATTGCAAGAAGGATGGGCATTTGGTTGAGTTCTGTTGGCGTAGGTTGAAAAATGCTAAGAAAAATCTTACTAGAATTTCATCTCATCAACCTAGAGCTTTTATGAGACATGGTCATTTAGAAAAGGAGAAACCTAGACTAGGATTTGTTTCACATGCTCATCATCATCATCATGTTCCTAGACAGGATGCTTCTCATGTTCGTGTGACCATTGCTCATAATAGAACTTCAAGTAGAATCAAGGATAGCAATTCTGCTTTGCATACTACTAGCAGACATGTGTCTCAGTACTAGGTTCCTAAGTCATGTTTAACTAACCCCAGTATTGAGACACATCGATCTTTTGTGCCTTGATTTTCAGGATAGCCGCGGAAGGGGGAAGAACACGTGGCTCGTTGACTCCGGCTGTTCATGCCACATGACCGGAGATTCAAGATGGTTCACCTCCTTCACGCGGTCGACAGGTGATGACTTCATCACCTTTGGAGATGATACACAAGGGCGAATTGAAGGAACGAGATCGATCAGGGTGAATGACAGATTCATCCTGAAAGATGTCGCTCTTGTGGACAAGCTAAGGTATAACTTGCTTTCTATTTCGTAGCTTCTTGATGATGGCTATGGCACTCGATTTAAGAAAAAATGCCTGTCGTGTGCTTGATTCTGCTGGTGAGCTTGTTTTTGGGATTTCTAGAGTTGGTAGAATTTTTGGAGCTAATTTTTCTTAATCTCTTGCTGGATCTCTCAAATGTTTGATTGCATCTTCTTCTGATATCTGGCTTTGGCACTGACGTTTGGGACACATTGGTTTTGATCATCTAACGTGAGTTAGCGGCCTTGATCTCATCAGAGGTTTGCCTAAACTCAAAGCCGTCAAGGATGCTGTATGTGCGCCCTGTAGGCATGGCAAGCAAGTTGCCGCCTCACATATCCTTCATTGACTATGGTCATGACTAACGGACTGGGATAGTTGCTTCACATGGATACTGCGGGTCCTGCTAGGATTCAGTCAGTCGGTGGAAAATGGTATATTCTTGTCATAATCGATGATTTTTCGAGATACTTTTGGGTGTTCTTTCTTGCTTCGAAGGATGAAGCTTTTGATCATTTTCATGATCTTGTTCTTCACTTGGCTTCTGAATTCCCTGGTGCTTTGAGAGCAATTCGTAGTGACAATAGCACGGAGTTCAAGAATGCCTCATTTGCCTCTTTTTGCGCTGAGCGCGGTATTGAGCATCAGTTCTCTTCTCCACACATCCCTCAACAAAATGGCGTTATGGAAAGGAAGAACAGAACCTTAGTCGAGATGGCTAGGACAATGCTAGATGAGTATAGCACACCGAGGAGGTTTTGGGTTGAAGCTATTGTTACAGTTTGCCATATTTCAAATCGTGTCTTCTTGAGACCGTCTTTAACAAGACTTCTTATGAACTTCGTTTTGGTATAAAACCCTCTGTCTCTCATTTTCGAGTCTTTGGATCCAAGTGTTTTATTCTCAAGGCAGAAACCTAGATAAATTTGAATCAAGGACTTGTGATGGTTTATTTCTGGGTTATCCTGCTCATTCGAGGGGTTTTCGGGTTTTTAATGTTGAGACTAATGTTGTCCAGGAGACATGCAATGTCACTTTTGATTAGACTAGCACTAGAACTAGATCAGACATTTCAGGTGATACATAGGAGACAGAGAGCATTTTTTTATAGAAGAAGATGATGATGAAGTTGATATTGCTTTTCCACCTGTTGCTGATACTCCTGTCCAAGCACCAGAACATGCTATGACTGCTTCACCTCCAATTGAGGCTCCTGTTGATCTTCATCATCAACAGTGCCTGTGGAGGTTGAGGAGGTACTATCTCCCCCAGGTGCTCCACTTCACAAACAGAGGCATCACCCTCCAGATTAGATTATTGGTCAGCTTTATGAGAGAGTCACTCGCTCCAGGTATCATGATCTGAGTCTCTTCTCTCATTCTGCATTTGTTGCTTCTTTTGAACCCTGCGATATATCACATACTTTATCTGATTCTAGCTGGGTCAATGCCATGCATGAGGAGTTAGAGAATTTTGAGAGGAACAAGGTCTGGAACCTAGTAGAGCCTCCTAGTGGTCATAATGTGATAGGAACCCGTTGGGTGTTCAAAAATAAACAAAATGAGGATGGTTCTGTGGTTAGAAACAAGGCTAGATTGGTAGCTCAGGGTTTTAGCCAAGTTGAGGGGTCAGATTTTGATGAGACCTTCGCTCCTGTTGCTAGATTAAAAGCCATTTGTAATATGCTTGCATTTGCTGCTTCTAAGGGCTTTAGACTATATCAGATGGATGTCAAGAGTGTCTTTTTGAATGGTTATATAGAGGAGGAAGTGTATGTTTAGCAACCCCCAAGCTTTGAGAATCTCAAGCATCCACATCATGTTTTCAAGCTATTCAAAGCATTGTATGGTCTTAAGCAAGCCCCTAGAGTCTGGTATGATAGACTTAAGACCTTCTTGCTTAAGAATGATTTTGGGATGGGTAAGGTAGACAAGACCCTTTTCATTCTCAAGTATGGCAATGACTTCCTACTTGTTCAGATTTATGTAGATAATATTATCTTTGGTGGTTCTTCTCATACTCATGTTTCTAGTTTTTCTGAGGCCATGTCCAGGGAATTTAAAATGAGTATGATGGGAAAGCTCAAATACTTTCTGGGGCTTCAAATCAAGCAATGCAAGTAAGGGATCTTCATCTATCAAACGAAGTACACCAAGGATTTGCTCAAGCGCTTTGAGATGGGTGACTGCAAACCGATCGCCACTCCCATGGCGACTTCGATGTTTTGGATCCAGACGAGGATGGAGAAGCCCTGGATCAACGCGAGTACCGTAGCATGATCGGCTCCCTCCTTTACTTGACGGCCTCAAGACCGGACATCCACTTCGCAGTCTGCCTCTGTGCGAGGTTTTAGGCATCTCCGAGGACTTCACATCGCCAAGCCATTAAGCACATTTTTAGGTACCTTCACTCTACCCTCCAGTATGGCATTTGGTATTCCTGCTCTTCTTCCTTGTTCATTCGGGGGTTTTCTGATTCTGATTTTGCGGGCTGTTGGCTAGATAGGAAGAGTACATCTGGCTCTTGTCATTTCTTAGGCACTTCTCTTGTCTGCTGGTCTTCTACGAAGCAGTCCTCTGTTGCACAATCCACCGCTGAAGCTGAATATGTGGCTGCTGCTAGTTGTTTTAGTCAGATTTTGTGGATGGTGTCCACTCTTAAGGACTTTGGGTTAACTTTTGCTAGTGTTCCTCTTTTCTGTGATAACACTTCTTGTGAGGACCCCGGCTTATTTGGCTTGTAATGCTTAGTCATCCATTGACCCTAGCATCACAAACAAAATAACCTCTGTCTTCGAGATATGTATACTTCCCAGAAATGCGATATACACACCCCTTTTACAAAATCATGCATCAATTCCATTCAAGACATAGAACCAAAGCACGAACTAAATTAAATAAAAGACATACATAGTAGAGAGCTATTACAAAAGGGGCCGACCGGCCAAATACAACTAAGAGAAATGAACAATAGCGGAAGCAAAAGCCATAAGATGGCAATAAACAAAAGAAGGCCATATGGTTTGCCTTTAGCCCACAAGGCAACCAACCATGACACAAACCTAGTCGTCCCAACCACAGCACATCTCACAAAAGGAGGGCCTTTGGGGCTCCACCTCCTCTACAACAAAGTTATTAAGCAAAGCAAATGAGTACAAAAATGTACTCGCAAGACTGACGTGTAAGGATAACAGGCCTATACATATGCTACATGCAAACTTTATTTAAGTTGAAGGCTTTAGGCTCATTTTAGCATAAAGCAAGTTTTCATTTGCAATAATGTAATAGATTGAAAGCAATTTGACAAAGTATTTTTAATTGTTAAAGTAACAACGATACAATAATAATAACAACGAAGAAGAACAACACAGGAAGTGACTAACCCAATAGTCACCACAACAATAGCATGAATTACCCAATTCATACCACCCAACAAGTTTCAATTAAATGTTTAGTCTAGTTCTTGCACGACCTTACTAAGCATGTCTATAACCTAGGACGAGGCTATTGAATAGTTTTAACCTGCAGGTAGGTGTACCAATGTACCCACACGCCCGGACATCCTTTTTCGCCAAGCTATTTAGCACACTTCCTTTGGTATGCTTGAAGCACGGCTAAGTCCTCTGAGGCATTTCCAATGAATGATGCTAATTAAGAGTCGCGACAACCCCAAGGATAGGAGATACCGGCCCAGCCTAAGCAACTGCGGGTGCTCTTCCCCTTATAAAAACTGTTTTAACCACCTGCGACCCACAATTAACACATCCCAAAGTACTTAGCCAAGAGGGGTTCCCAATACCCTCGTGTGGTTAGCATGCAAAAGCGCTTGGCTTAGTGACATAAGTAACTCGGTCCTTGGGGACCTAGGCACCATTCCATTCACACCCAACAAATCACCCCAACATCTATTGTGCCCAAGTCAAGAAACACTTTTGTTTTCATTTTTATTTCTTTACAAAGTAACAAAGCACAAGTGCTGGACATAATGGATTAATAATTGTTTTTGTGTGATCAAGGTCATCGACATAAGTCGACAACCGCCCATTTCTACTGTTATCTAAGCATTTCTAAGCACTATCCAACGTAACTACTAAGTGATAAGAGTCCATCCATCGAACTCTAAATCACAGCAAGATAATCCCAGGCTTAGTAGTAGAGAATGAACATTTACCTACAGAGTATGCATCTATAGGCTCAACTAATCAATAATTTAACACAAAGTAAGCATGCATACATACAAGTTAAACAAAGTATTAGACTTTGAAAGTAATGGGATTAACGGGATATGATCAAACTGCTTGCCTTGCTGGATATGCTCACTATGCTACAAAGGACCACTCACGGGATCAACACACTCGTTGGCACCTATCGAAAAAGCGAAAAAGAACGGATAAGAACGAAGAAAACCAAAAGGACTCCACAGCAAAATTTCCCCAAATGCTCTGAAAATTTTAAAGCAGCAAGAGCATGATTTTTAAAGAATTTAGCAATAAGAACCAATTGATTTGGATTCTCAATGCAAAAGATATGGCCAAAACAATTCTGCTCAGCCTGGAAAATGCTGGAAAATTCAAATTGGTTACTGTTCATCCGAATTAAATTCTCAAGCACAATTTTCCAAAGAGGTGTTGCACCTGGGATTTTTATGGTAAGTAAAGCACCTCATGAGATGAATAAAACAATTGAGTTCACCTTATTTGGAGCTATAATGCATGGTTTATGATTTTTCAAAGACATGCAAAAGAGCACAAATAAAATGCACCCACAATTCTTTTGAAAATAGTGACATGCCTAAATCCTATTCTACCATTTAGTACACTAATAGTCAAAAAGGATCTATAGAGGATTACTTATGCATTTTATAAGTTAAATGCAACATTTAGAGCAACATTAAAAGTTAATTTTGAAACTAATTTACCAATAAATTTTTCGGAGCTGAACTAAACTTACAACCATTTTTAGATTAAAGTATAGTTCAAACCAGAGCTACCAAAATTTGAATCAACTCAAAAGGATCTAAATTGAAATAGATATGCATTTTTGAAGTTTATTACCTTTTTTCAGTTTACAAATAAATCCATCGGGAAAACCTAAATTCCAAAACGACGTGGACGAACTGGGCCGTTGATCTGGATCGGACGGCCCAAGACTCCGCAGCAACGCTGCCGCACCAGCGGAAACACGAACATGGACCGTTGATCTTGGATCCAACGGTCCGAGTTGAATCGCGCGCGGCCGCGTTTGGAACACACGCGCGCGAAGGAGACGGCGATTGTGGGCCGTTGATCGCGAGATGGACGGCTCACAACCAACATACACAGAGCACACGTGAATGCTTGGGCAATCTGAGCCCTAGATCTAACGATGGACGGCCCAAGGACATCGCTACAGTTGTCGGCTTTGCCCGACAACAAAACTGACGGCGAAGAAATGGTCACCGCCGGCGACTCAGGCGACGGCGGTGCAAATGGATGCCAAATGCTGGTCGCAATAGCGGTCGCACTCCATCGGTATCACTCACACCGGTGTGGTGGACCGAAGGCAGTGGCTGGAGATGGGCGGCGCGGTAATGCACGGCCAAAAGCAAAAATGAAGGAAACCTCTGCAACAACCATACAAGCGGGTGCCCACGCATCTAGGGACTACCAGGAGGTTACCTGGAGGTCACGGAGGGATCGAGGAGGACAGGGAAGCTCTGGCGGCGGAGGAGCTTCCTGGCGCCGAGGAGGACAACGCGGAGGAGAGGACCTGGGCATAATTAACCGCACCGGGTCATCAAGATGGATTTTATAAAGCTAGGAGATACTCCCAGAGCAAGGAATTGAAAGGGGGAGGTCCTTACCGGACTTGACGAAGAAGGGGGAGCTTTTCGGCCGAAGGGGACCAACTCCAAATTAGCTGCTCCCTGAAGAGGTCAACCAAAATTGAGTTAGGGTTAAGGTCCACCGAGATGAGAGGTTCAAGCTGGAGCACAGAGAGGAGAGGAAAAGCCACTGGGACCCTGTCGGCACCGAGGAGCTCCGAGGTGCAACAATGGCGGCCGAGGAGCTCTTGGATGATTTGAGCCCAACAAGCCGAGAGCAAGTGGGGAGGTGTTTAAAGGAAGCCAAGGAGGTGCTGGAGGACCTTTTATAGCCAAGGAGCAGAGGCATATGAGCTAGGGTTAAGCTCCATGGTGAGCCTAGCCCATGGCTCGGTCCATGGCTCGGACAAGGACACGGAGGGGATGGGGGCAGGTGTGAGTAGGACCTAGGGGACGGAAGGCTGACCAGCATTTAATGCTGGCAGCAAAAGTGCTGTTGGGAGCTGACAGGGCATTGCTCTCCCTCTACCATGGCGCACGCGCGCGTGACCGAGGAAGGAGAAGAACAGGAGCTGATATCAACCGTTCGATAAGAAAGGTTGGGAGGTCGGGACCATTGGATCTGAAACGGTGAGGTCTGAAGAGGAAAGGGGGAGGTTGCGACCGCTAGGTCTTCATCGCGTGGTTCTGATAAGGAAGGAGAGGTCGTGACCGCTAGATCCTCATCGCATGGCTCCGACAAGGAAAGGAGGTCACACGCTGAAAGGAGATAGGAGGTCATGGCCGTTGGATTTGCATCCAAAGGCGCGGAACAGAGGTGGGGAGGTCTTGCCTGCTGCGCACGATGCTGACAAGAGATGGGAGGTCGTGGCCTTTAGATTTACATCCAAGGGTGCACAACATCGAGGGGAGGTCGTGGCTGTTGGATTTTGATCCAATGGCACACCACAGAGAGGGGAGGTCGTGGGCATTGCGCACGATGCGATGGGAGGTCGTGGCTATTGGATTTTGATCCAACGGCACACCACAGAGAGGGGAGGTCGTGGGCATTGCGCACGACGCGATGGGAGGTCGTGGCTGTTGGATTTCAATCCAATGGCTACGAACAGAGGTGGGAGGTCGTGGCTGTTGGATTTTGATCCAACGACGTACAACAGAGAGGGGAGGTTGTGGCCGTTGGATTTCAATCCAAGGGCGATGAAATGGAGAGGGGAGGTCGTGGCGGTTGCGCACGACGCAATGGGAGGTCGTGGCGGTTGGATTTTGATCTAACGGCCACGAATAGAGGTAGGAGGTCGTGGCTGGCGCACAAGACACGATAACAAGAGAGGGGAGGTCGTGGCCGTTGGATTTCAATCCAAGGGCACACAACAGAGAGGGGAGGTCGTGGGCTTTGCGCACGGCGCAAAGGGAGGTCATGGTCGTTGGATTTCAATCCAAGGGCACACAACAGAGGTGGGAGGTCGTGGGCTTTGCGCACGATGCAAAGGGAGGTCGTGGCGGTTGGATTCTCGATCCAACGGCAAGACAACATCGAGGGAGGTCATGGCGGTTGCGCATTTAATCGAAAAAGGGAGGGAGGTCGTGGCCGTGAGATCCCGATCGACGGGCGACGAGATGAGAGGGAGGTCGTGGCCATTGGATTTCGATCCAATGGGGCATGACCTCACGCGGGGGAGGAGCTTGGGCTGAGCCGGGGAAGTGGGTTAGGTTCGACCCACTTGGAAAGTGGCTTGGACCCAAGGAACAGTGCCAGGTTTGAGTTTAAAGTTGAAGGCTGAGTTTGAAGAAATTTTTAGAGGTAGCAAACTAACTCCAAAAATTCCAAAATTTTGACTAGAGCTTCCTCACTCCAGGATTAACCTTACATAAAATTTCCAGAGGTTTTTGTGCACTGCATTTTTCTCTAGAAATTCAACAAGGGCTGTTCTAGGGCTTGACCAATTGAAAAAATGGTTTGACACCTCCAAAAAGTATCAAATAATTTCTAAAAATTATGAAATAATTCAGAGGGGTCACACATCATTCCCAGAACCAAGGAAAAATATTTTCCAAAGTTTAGCACAAGATTTGTGATAAAGTTGAATAAGGGTTTGACTTTAGTCAACATGAGGTTTAGGTTTTTGAACTCCACAACTCTTGACAAAAATTATGAAAATGTTCAAGAGTTTCAAGATGTGAAAAAAGTTTTAATTTCTACTCATTTTCTTACATTTGAAACACACACCCATTTATACATTTGGGATGTTACAAAATCTCCACCCCTTACAGAAATCTCGTCTCGAGATTTGGCTCACTCGGAAAAGAAAGAGGGGTAGTCCGCACGCAGACGATCTTCCCTTTCCCAAGTAGCTTCATCCTCGGAATGATTCGATCACTGAACTTTAAGGAACTTGATGGAACGATTCCTCGTCCTTCATTCAGCCTCTTTAACGATGCGAACAGGGTGCTCGCGATAGGTCAAATCTTCTTGCACATCGAGAGTTTCCAACGGAGCTTCCTCAGTTGGAACACGGAGGCACTTCTTCAACTGGAACACATGGAACACATCATGTATCCCCTCAAGTGCAGCAGGCAACTCCAACTTATAGGCAACAGCTCCTTTCTTCTCGATGATGCGGTAGGGACCCACATACCGAGGAGCTAACTTGCCCTTGACGCCGAAACGTTGATGGCCCTTCAAAGGTGAGACTTTGAGATAAACAAAGTCATTAGGCTCAAAACTCAACTCACGACGACGGTGATCTGCATAGCTCTTTTGCTTGGATTGAGCTGTGTGTAGACGCTCACGAATAAGCTAGACTTGACTCTCAGCCTCATTGATTGAGTCCAGGCCAAAGAAAGGTCTCTCGCCGGTCTCAGACCAATACAATGGGGTTCTACACTTCCACCTGTATAAGGCCTCGAAAGGTGCCATGCCGAGACTGGCTTGGAAGTTGTTGTTGTAAGAAAACTCGGCGAATGGTAAGCATTTCTCCCAATGCTTCCCATAGGAAAGAACACAAGCACGGAGCATGTCTTCCAAAACTTGGTTGACCCTCTCGGTCTGGCCATCAGTTTGGGGATGATATGCTGAGCTGAAAGCAAGACGAGTTTCCATAGCCTCTTGCAAACTATGCCAAAAATGAGATGTGAAAAGAGATCCATGATCCGACACAATCGTCTTCGGCACACCATGCAAACTCACGATGCGGGCTATGTAGAGATCCGCCAAAAGACCTACCCGAAGGTCAGTCTTGATAGGAAGGACATGTGCCACCTTAGTCAAACGATCGATGACGACACAAATGGCATCATTCTTCTTCGGGGATGTGGGTAGACCAGTGATAAAATCCATCCCGATCGAATCCTATTTCCACTCAGGCACTGGCAAAGGCTGAAGCAGGCCTGCGGGACACTGATGTTTGGCCTTCACACGACAACACACGTCACACTTGGCAACAAACTTCGCAATCTCCCTCTTCATGCGGGTCCACCAAAATCTCTGACCGAGATCCTGATACATCTTCGTGGCCCCGGGATGAATCGACAAAGGAGAATCATGGGCTTCGCGGAGGATCAAGTCCCACAAATCCATGTCCTTTGGGACCACCAGGTGCTGTCCGAACCTCACAACACCAAGCTCATCTTCAGAGAAGCACTTAGCTGTTCCGTTCTTGACATTTTGCCTGATTCGGGTCACTCTAGCATCCGATTGCTGAGCGGCCTTGACCCGATCCACCAAGGTTGGCTGCACAACCAAGGTAGCGAGAAATCCATGCTCAACTACCTCCAAGTTGAGACGCTGAAACTCCTCAAGAAGGGTGGGCTGATGCTCCTTGAGCAACAATGCATTGCAATGCACTTTACGACTAAGCGCATCGGCAACGACATTAGCCTTGCCCGGATGGTAGTGAATACCCACGTCATAGTCTTTGATCAATTCTAACCATCTCCTTTGCCTGAGGTTCAGATCTGGTGGGTGAACAAATACTTCAAGCTTTTGTGATCCGAATACACTTCTAGCGATTCCGATAAGGTAATGTCGCCAAATCTTAAGCGCATGAATCACAGCATCTAGCTTCAAGTCATGGGTAGGATAGTTGAGTTCATGAGGTCTCAATTTCCTTGATGCATAGGCCACTACCTTGCCTTCTTGCATAAGGACACAACCGAGGCCTCGACGAGAAGCATCGCAAAAGATATCAAAGCTCCGATGAACATCGGGAAGAACGAGAACGGGAGCAGTGGTCAAACGCTTCTTGAGTACTTGAAAACTTTCCTCATAATCAGCGGACCACACGAACTTCTTGTCCTTCTTGAGCAACTCAGCCATCGGCTTTGCGATCTTGGAGAAGTTCTCGATAAAGCGACGATAATATCCCGCTAAACCGAGAAAACTCCGCACTTCGGTTACCGATCTAGGCTGACTCCAGGAAAGCACATCGCTGACCTTGCTAGGATCAACGGCTATGCCTCCTGCTAAAAGAACATGGCCCAAGAAGGCCACTTCCTTCAACCAGAACGCGCACTTGCTGAACTTCGCATACAGCTGGTGCTCATGCAACTTGCCCAACACAAGCTTCAGATGCTCGGCGTGTTCCTCATCGTTCTTGGAGTAGATAAGAATATCATCGATGAAGACCACGACAAACTTATCCAAATACTCCATAAAGACCGAATTCATGAGGTTCATGAACAAGGCAGGAGCATTGGTCAAGCCAAAAGACATGACGGTATACTCGTACAAACCATAACGAGTAGAGAAAGCCGTGTTGGGAATATCCTCAGGTCGGATCCGAACTTGATGATATCCCACTCTCAAATCAATCTTGGAGAAGACTTGAGCTCCAGATAATTGATCAAAGAGATCGTCGATGCGGGGCAAAGAATACTTGTTCTTTACCGTTACTTCATTAAGCGAACGGTAATCGACGCACATGCGCAAGTTACCGTCCTTCTTCTTTACGAAGATGGCCGGACAACCCCACGGAGAGGAGCTAGGGTGGATGAAACCCTTCTCTTGAAGCTCACCAAGTTGCTTCTTCAACTCCACCAACTCATTCGGTGGCATCCGGTAGGGCCTCTTTGAAATCGGGCGATGCAGGAGCCAACTCGATGACGAACTTGAGGTCTCGAACTGGTGGCATCCCCGGAAGATCTTCAGGAAAGTCGTCCATGAAGTCACATACCGTTGGGACTTCACGAATATCTAGAGCTGGCTTTGCTTCGAGCACGAAGAGATGCGGACCTTGAAGCTTCGGCGAAAAGCGAACCTGCTCGCCCGAGGGACTTGTGAGGTAGATGAGCTTCTGGGCGCAATCGATTTGCCCCATGTGCTGGGACAACCAATCCATGCCAAGAATCACATCTAAGCTCGCTGCACTAAGGAGGATAAGATTTGCTAAAAATCTTACTCCCTCAATCTCGTTTGGAACCTCCCGACACTCCAATTCAGCTCTCAACTCCGAACCGGGAGAGCGAATGAGCAACGGGACCAACAAAGGGGCAAAAAGAATATCACTAATAGCAGCAAAAGACTGAGATACAAAAGAATGAGATGCTCCTGAATTGAACAAAATAGTAGCAGGACGAGAGTTAACAAGAAGCGTACCTAACACAACGTCTGGCGCCTCCTGTGCCTCCTCAGCAGAGATGAGGTTGACGCGGCCGCTGCCCACGCCTTGGGCTGCGGGGACAATCTTCTGATCCTGGGAAGATCAACCTCCTTGCCCGCATCCTCCATTGGGACGAGGGGCCGCTCCAGTCTTCTTAGGGTGATTATTTGCATAATGGCCCTTCTAGTTGCAGAAGAAACAAATGACCCTTGAAATTGGGTTGCGAGGGCCACCAGTCGACTCAAGACGCACGTGGTCAGCACTGACTGCGGAGGATGAGGGCAGTGCTTGACGACCTCGAAGTCTTTGAAGCGAGCAGGACCCCTAAGAATGCCCGAAGTGAGTACGAGAAAAGCTGGGCTGGGAAGACTTCTGGGTCTCCCACTTGCGCTTGAGGGACTCATGTAGCGTCCTTCCCTTGTGCTCGGAGACGATGGCCTTGTCCACCAAGGCCTGGAAATCAGGGAAGTCAACGATGGAGAGCTTGTCCTGAAGCTCCTCAGACAAGCCATCCATGAACTTCTCTTGCTTGGCCTCATCGTGCCACCTCCTCGGGGAGCATAACGAGCGGATGGTTGAACTCGCACAAGTACTCAGTGATCGAGCTGCGCCCTTGCTTGAGCGCAAGAAACTCCTTCTTCTTCACTTCATCACACCGCAGGATGTGAGACCGCCGGAAGGCAACACGAACTCCTCCTAAGAACGGTGTGGCTGCGGGCTGCATGGCGAGAAAGTTCTCCCACCAAGAAAGAGCTGCACCCTCCGGTGATGTGGCGCAAAAAGTGCCTTCTCCGGTCACGGCATCGAGTGATGTTGAGCTTCGCTCAACCGAGCCAAGCGATCGTCTGCATCGATGGGTCCTCAAACACGGAGAAAGTGGGCGGCTAGGTGCGAAGAACTCGCAAGTCCCCACGCGATCGATGTCCACTTCTCCCCTAATCCAGAGGCAGGAAAGAGTGGAGGTGTTGCACGCAATAACCTCCAGAATCCTGGTCTGATATATTCGGTTTTGCTCGATCTGAGCAAGAACCGAAGCCATGGTCGGAGGAGGTGGAAGCTCCTCATCCGAACCAGCTGGCTGACCCTGACCACTACGAGTTCTTCCAGCCATCCTACTGAAGAGAGAAAGGGGTTAGCAATGAAATCCGAAAATTAGAAGCTAAAGAAAGCGAAAAGCTATCGACTAGGGGAATGGAGAATCACCCTAACCGAAAGCCAAGCTTAAAACGCAAGAACACAACTCTAAGAACTTATGAAAAGGCTGAAAAATTAGCAAGGAAACACGAGACTAAAGCTCAACTTCCCGACACGACAAACCCGTATTGAATGAACGATCAATCGGTTGAGAAGACAAAATTTCAGCACACTATTTTAGTTCTAACACTTCTACAAAGCAAGGTAAAACCAATAAAATAGGTGTTAGATACATAGCTAACTAGTATCACATCTTACCCTTTTATTCCCACAAGTTTTAGTTGAATTATCCTCTCATTATCTATCCTAATTAGAAACCTTTGAGATCATGTTCGAAATTTGATGCTTCTTTCCGGATCTCATCAAGCTCCTCGTCGAATTACCGACTCTAGAACTTCAAAACCTTGTAATGGGCAGCTAACACTTCAATTTGCCAATCTCATTGATTCCTAAAACCCAATTAAACGATAATGCTATCTTTTGAAGGAAGGAGAGGGAAACAACTTTAAAAACTCAAATTAGAATGAGATGAGATGAGAAAGCTAAGATAGGTAAGGAGTAAAATTAGAGAATTTACTTAAGCTTTCATAAACCATTTGATATTTTGAAACTAAGTTTTTCAAAACATCCTAAAGACGACCAAGCTAGGGTTACTACGGTCAGTATGGCTCTGATACCAACTTTGTGAGGACCCCGGCTTATTTGGCTTGTAATGCTTAGTCATCCATTGACCCTAGCATCACAAACAAAATAACCCGTGTCTTCGAGATATGTATACTTCCCAGAAATGCAGTATACACACCCCTTTACAAAATCATGCATCAATTCCATTCAAGACATAGAACCAAAGCACGAACTAGATTAAATAAAAGACATACATACTAGAGAGCTATTACAAAAGGGGCCGACCGGCCAAATACAACTAAGAGAGATGAACAACAGTGGAAGCAAAAGCTATAAGATGGCAATAAACAAAAGAAGGCCATATGGTTTGCCTTTAGCACACAAGGCAACCAACCATGCCACCAACCTAGTCGTCCCAACCACAGCACATCTCACAAAAGTAGGGCCCTTGGGGCTCCACCTCCTCTGCAACAAAGTTATTAAGCAAAGCAAATGAGTACAAAAATGTACTCGCAAGACTGACGTGTAAGGATAACAGGCCTATACATATGCTACATGCAAGCTTTATTTAAGTGGAAGGCTTTAGGCTCATTTTAGCATAAAGCAAGTTTTCATTTGCAATAATGTAATAGATTGAAAGCAATTTGACAAAGCATTTTTAATTGTTGAAGTAACAATGATACAATAATAATAACAATAGTAAGAACAACCTGGAAGTGACTAACCCAATAGTCACCACAACAATAGCATGAATTACCCAATTCATACCACCCAACAAGTTTTAATTAAATGTTTAGTCTAGTTCTTGCATGACCTTACCAAGCATGTCCATAACCTAGCACGAGGCTATTCGAATAGTTTTAACCCTGCAGGGGTGTACCAATGTACCCACACGCTAGACCGCTTTTTCGCCAAGCTATTTAGCACACTTCCTTTGGTATGCCGGCACGGCTAAATCCTCTGAGGCATTTCCAATGAATGATGCTAATTAAGAGTCACGACAACTTAGAAGGATAGGAGACACTGCCCGACTTTAAGCAATCAAGGGTGCTCTTCCCTTATAAAAATAGTTTCAACCACTGCGACACACAATTAACACCTCACAAAGTACTTAGCCAAGAGGGGTTCCCAATACCCTCGTGTGGTTAGCACGCAAAAGCACTTGGCTTAGTGACACAAGTAACTCGGTCCTTGGGGACCTAGGCACCATTCCATTCACACCCAACAAATCACCCCAACATCCATTGTGCCCAAGTCATGAAACACTTTTGTTTTAATTTTTATTTCTTTACAAAGTAACAAAGCACAAGTGCTGGACATAATGGATTAATAATTTTTGTGTGATCAAGGTCATTGACATAAGTTGACAACCGCCCATTTCTACCGTTATCTAAGCATTTCTAAGCACTATCCAACGTAACTACTAAGTGATAAGAGTCCATCCATCGAACTCTAAATCACAGCAAGATAATCCTAGGCTTAGTAGTAGAGAATGAACATTTACCTACAAAGTATGCATCTATAGGCTCAACTAATCGATAATTTAACACAAAGTAAGCATGCATACATACAAGTTAAACAAAGTATTAGACTTTGAAAGTAATAGGATTAACAGGATATGATTAAACTACTTACCTTGCTGGATATTCTCACTATGCTGCAAAGGACCACTCACGGGATCAACACACTCGTCGGCACCTATCGAAAAAGCGAAAAAGAACCGATAAGAACGAAGAAAACCAAAAGGACTCCACAGAAAACTTTCTCCAAATGCTCTGAAATTTTTACAGCAGCAAAAGCATGATTTTTAAAGAATTTATCAATAAGAACCAATTGATTTGGATTCTCAATGCAAAAGATATGGCCAAAACAATTCTGCTTAGCCTGGAAAATGCTGAAAAATTCAAATCGGTTACTGTTCATCTGAATTAAAATCTCAAGCACAATTTTCCAAAGAGGTGTTGCACCTGGGATTTTTATGGTAAGTAAAGCACCTCATGAGATGAATAACACAATTGAGTTCACCTCATTTGGAGCTATAATGCATGGTTTATGATTTTTCAAAGACATGCAAAAGAGCACAAATAAAATACACCCACAATTCTTTTGAAAATAGTGACATGCCTAAATCCTATTCTACCATTTAGTACACTAATAGAGGAAGCCAACAAAGTTGGATTCACTCAAAAAATATCTATAGAGGATTACTTATGTATTTTATAAGTTAAATGCAACATTTAGAGCAACATTTAAAGTTAATTTTGAAACTAATTTACCAATCCATTTTCTGGAGCCGAACTAAACTTACAACCATTTTTAGATTAAATTTTAGTTCAAACCAGAGCTACCAAAATTTGAATCAACTCAAAAGGATCTAAATTGAAATAGATATGCATTTTTGAAGTTTATTACCTTTTTAGGTTTACAAATAAATCTATCGGAAAACCTAAATTCCAAAATGGCGTGGGCGAACTGGCCGTTGATCCTGGATCAGATGGCCCAAGACCTGCTAACCTTGCGAGCTCGCGCCCGTGCGGAAACACGAACATGGACCGTTGATCTTGGATCCAACGGTCCGAGAGTTAATTGCGCGACAGCGTTTGGAAACACGATGCGCTTGTGAAGACGGCGATCGTGTGGGCCGTTGATCGCGAGATGGATGGCTCACAACCAATGTACACAGCGCACACACGAATGCTTGGGCAATCTGAGCCCTAGATCTAACGATGGACGGCCCAAGGACATCGCTACAGTTGTCGGCTTTGCCCGACAACGAAACTGACGGCGAAGAAATGGTCACCACCGGCGACTCAGGCCACGGCGGTGCGAATGGATGCCAGGTATGGGTGCACAATAGCAGTGTGCACCCACTGGTACCACTCACACCAGCGGTGGTGGACCAGATCGCCGACGAGCCGGAGAGGGGCGGCGCGGTAATGCACGGCCAAAAGCGAAAATGAAGGAAAGCTCCGCAACATCCATACAAGCGGGTGCCCACGCATCTAGGGACTACCAGGAGGTTACCTGGAGGTCGCGGAGGGACCGAGGAGGACAGGGGAGCTCTGGCGGTGGAGGAGCTTCCTGGCGCCGAGGAGGACAACATGGAGGAGAGGACCTAGGCATAATTAACCACACCGGGTCATCAAGATGGATTTTATAAAGCTAGGAGATACTCCTAGAGCAAAGAATTGAAAGGGGAGGTCCCACTGGGACTTGACGAAGAAGGGGAGCTTTTTTTTAAGGGGACCAACTCCAAATTAGTTGCTCCTCAAGAGGTCAACCAAAATTGAGTTAGGGTTAAGGTCCACCGAGATGAGAGGTTCAAGCCGAGCACGAGAGAGGAGAGGAAAAGCCTTTGGGACCACTGGCCAAAGACCGAGGAGCTTCGAGGTGCAACAATGGCGGCCGAGGAGCTCTTGGATGATTTGAGCCCAATAAGCCGAGAGCAAGTGGGGAGGTGGTTAAAGGAAGCCAAGGAGGTCTTTGGAGGACCTTTTATAGTGGGGAGCAGAGGCATATGAGCTAGGGTTAAGCTCCATGGTGAGCTCGGTCCATAGCTCGAGACAAGGACACGGAGGATGGGATGGGGCGGTCGATGTAATGACCCAAAATTTCAATTTCGTGAGAAAATTTAAAATTATTTATTTTTGTGGAAATTCTAAAATTTTTAAACTTTTTCTTAATTAGTTATAGCTAAAAAATTTAATTGCAAAATGTATTATCAGGTTTAAGGTGAAAATAATTTTAACAAGTCTAAAATGTCTCTCGAGAATTTATGAGAATTTTTACGGAATTTTTGAGTTTATTTTGCTATTTTCTAAGTTTAAAAGGAATTAATCAGATTATTTAAATTAGAAAATCAAAAGAAATCATTACACGATTTTGGGCAAACCTGCCAAGCCCATCTTCTATTCTGCGTGCCTGACCCAAGCCGCCCGCTCTCCATGCGCGCCTTCCTCTTCACGGCACCATTGGATTTCAATCAGCGGTCCACACACGCACACATCGCTTGGTCATTTTGCGCCCTCGGATGGACATCGAACGGCCCCAGCCTTCTCTTCCCCATCTCCTTCTTCCTCAACGCGCCCGTGCGTATCGCCGCCATGAATGCCTCACCCGAGCTCTTAAACGCCGTCCATTACTCCCCTTTTTCACGCGCAGTCGTGGGCAATCAAACCCACGATCACAGGCGCACTCAAGCCACCCGTCGCCTTCGTCTTAAACCCCCTTAAATGCCCACTACCTCGCCGCCGCCGCACCTTCCGCCAAGACGTCCTCGCCGCTTCGGTGCCTCCTCGGTTCTATAAAAGGGAGCGTCGGGAAGCCCTTCTCACACCGAAGCCAACGCCCCCACTCACTCCATCCCCTTGTCGTGAGCTAGCCATGATTTGAGTTTCCGCCGCCGGTCCCGAGAGCTTCAAGCTCGATTGCTTGCCGTCGTCAACGCCAGCGCCCTCTCCACCACCACCGTCGTCATCGCCATCTCACCGCGAACTGTTGCGCACACTCACGTCATGGGAGGAGCCACAAGCCCTACCGTCATTGCCGAGCTCGGCCGCCGCCGCCGTCCTCGTCGCCGACCCACACGCTACGCCGCTCGTCGCAGTGGTGAGCCCCAATTCCCAGAAGCGTCCTCTTTCCCCTCATGCCCTCGCCGGAGACCAACTCGCCGCCGTTCGCCGGTTCCTAGGGTCCGTGCGGCGCCCGTCCCAAGACTGTTGGAAATATGCCCTAGAGGCAATCATAGAGATGATGATATTTCGTTGTATCCATGATTTAATAAATGTTCCTTGAATATTGCCTTTGTGTTGATTAACAAGTATGTGACTTGTTTGTGAAACTCTTCACTTGTATGGTTATTCTAAAGATTGTCCCTAGTCAGAGTTCATGTGAGGACACATGTGAATGATGGATTAGCACATGTATCGGTTGATGACCATGTTTCACAGTCATAGACATGGAGATGTCAAACCAATAATGTGGACACATGTTTAGAACATGGGGTTGGACCGACCCAACATGAGACATAACAATTATACTTATGGTTCTCTCTACACAATGTGTACGCCTTGTCCTTAGACACGAGATTGTGCATGTACTTGAGATGTGAATCGACCTACTTAGGGGCTATCAAAGCGCTACTCCGTGTGGGGTAGTTATAAAGGTAGCTTCGGGTTTGTCATGAAGCATCTTTGCGAGGCATGGTCGGTCGAGATGGGATTTGCCCTCTCTACGAGAGAGATATCTCTGGGCCCCTCGAGTGATCGGATCGAAATGCATGGCCATGCTACTTAAGGTTAAGAGTTAACCTAGTAAGGGATTCCAATCACGGGATCGAGAAAGAGTGGTCACTTGGGCTCAATCGAATATCGTGAGGCAAAGGGATTGGCATGTACATAACGTTGTGATGGTTCGTCGATATGATCTTTGTATGCGTTTAGGAGTTGCACGTCTTGCTAGAGACCGCTACCAACTATTGACCAAGTATGTATACTCGCGTCATGTCTAAACATACGTGAACCTATAGGGTCACACACTTAAAGTGAAGCCTAATTCGGATTGGATCCAATTAGATGGGCATTGAGTCCTAATGGGCCTCTATTAGTAGAAGCCCATTGTAAGGACGTCTATAAAAGGAGGGCAAGGGCGCCTGTGTTTTAATGATGAGTTTTTCGTGACACCATCAAACCTGGCCGCCACCCTCCCACGCCCTAAGTCGCTCGCGGATCTAGTAGTCCGGCGGCGACGCTTCCTCCGCACGCGATGTGGATACCTTTGAGGCTGCATCAGAAGCGTTTGGACGAACCGCAAGAGAGGAGTCAGTCGTGGGACGCCGCGACGAGGACGAGGAAGTAGTACGACTACTCTACCCGACGTCTTGCATCAACTTAATGCGACTACTCGCCCGACGTCTGCATCAATTCCGCACTGGCGTCTAGTGGTAAGACCGTGATCTATAACTACAAGTGATCTTGGTTTCTGGGTAGAATTTTTATTAATTTGCGCTAGTGTAGCCTACCCGTGGCCCTTGAAGGGTATCGAGGCGGTTCTTTGTCATGTTATAGGTTCGTGATTTGCATATGGCGATATGTAAGTCGGTATGATCGATGTGATCGATTGTATAGTTCGGTAATGGATTGATCGATCTGTTTCCGTGATCATCTTTGCTAAGGTCGTGAAACAACATACCCTACGGTCGGATTCGCCATCGGGTGAGCGGTGACACGTAAAACCGGTTGCGGAATGCGAAGATCAATATGATTGGTCGAATCGGAATCTAGATTGATAATCGATGTTACGTGATCATGCGCTAAGGTCGTGAAACAACATACCCCTACGGTCGGATTCGCCATCGGGGTGAGACGGTGACACGTAAAACCGGTTCGCACGCAAAGATCAATACAAATTGGTCGAATCGGAACAATGGTCGATTTGTGGTAAATATGATTTGCCGATCAAAATCCTAAGTAAAAATTGCATAGATTGGATCTCTGTTTTTGTCCGAATGTCGATGACGGCGCCGCCTTCGAACTCGATGAGGGCGCCCTTCGAACCTGATGGGGAAACCCTCGACCCCTTATCCAGAGATTGCGATTCTATGCATAACTTGTTTTTGCGGGATGCATGTGACCGATATGGCCTAATGTGTATGTGATGCATGTTTGTAATATTTTCATGACCTGCGTGTCGTGGTTCGCAACAACAATTTGGAGCCATTGTGTTGTCAAAGTATTGTATTAACGCCTACTGCGTGCCGACTTGTGATGATTCCTTGCATCCATGTATTTTATTACTAGTCTGTTATGAGTAATAGCTTATATTAGTACTCGGAGGACACATCACTTGGAGGATGGCACACATTAACCATGGAGATGGAGATCATCATGGTGGATGATTCTATGGCGATGAAGATCACCATGAGAAAATGGGCCATCTTGAGTCACAAGCTGTGTGAATGCTATTCTGTTTGTTTTACTCCTATGCATGTTTGAATGGTAGAAGTATAGCGATCCCTCACAAAATGTTAAGTTAAACATATGCCCTCCCAACTAAACTTTGCACCATCCCATGTCTTGTAAATTGATGGTGGGTCTATAAAATTAGGGCACCATCGACTTTCCTTGACTAGATGGGTTTGTATCGGATACATACATGCATAAGGGTTGGTGAACTTAACAAGGCTATCATAAAGGTTATGGGCCTTGGGGCATAAAGGTTGGGCGCCGGGGCATAGAGATGTCACCCAACAACAAGAGTCATATAGAGATATGATTAGCAAGGTGTTGCTTACCGAATTACCTTGTCTCCTAGCGGTGATGCAAAAGCTCACTAGTAGACTCGTTAATTGCGGATCTTGAATCGCTAAGAATCAATAGAGGGATGTTGATTTTAGTGGGAGTACATTCTATTAAATTTGTTTAATACAGTTTACTCTATCATGGTTTTATTTGTCTTAGTATTTTGCATTTCCTATTGTAGATCAATGGCATCTAGCAACCGCGCACACCCTTTTGCTTTGCGATCGATTCTTGAGAAAGAAAAATTAAATGGAACAAACTATTGATTGGGTCCGTAACTCGATAATTGTTCTCGAGGCGGATAAAAAGGAAAACGCTCGACACCCCAATCCCTGAAGAGCACGCTAACAACTGCGGCTTCGCCGTTAAAAGCGCCTACAAGAAAGCATGTGATGACTCTCTTGAGGTTAGTGTCTTATGCTTGCATGCATGGAACTGACCTTCAAAAGCGGTTTGAGGATCGAAGCGTATGATATGATCATGGCGCTTAAGGACATGTTCCAGACACAGGCCAGGACTGAACGATTCAATGTCTCTAAGGCTTTTCTGGAATGCAAGTTAACAGAAGGTGCACCCGTAGGCCCACATGTGATCAAAATGGTTGGTTCTGATCGGACTTTGGATAAACTTGGTTTTCCAATTAGCCAAGAGTTGGCAATCGATTTCATTTGGCATCTCTTCCACCTAGCTATGGACATTTCATTTCAAACTACCATATGCATGGGGTGGAAAAGGGCCTTAATGAGCTTTGTGGGATGCTCAAAAGCAGAGAGTGACATTAAGAAGTGTGCTGGGCCCTAGCCATGTGATGGTACATGTGAGAACAAGTCGACTTCAAGAAAAAGGGTAGGAAGCCATGGGCAAAGAATAAGGGCAAGGCTAAAGATATGATCTCGAAGCCAATGCCTAAGCCTAATCTTTGGACTCGAGCCGAGACAAGTATGCTTCTATTGTAAAAGAAAGCCCTTTGGAAGAAAGCGCAAGAAGTACACGGATTCCGAGGAATGCAAGAAGAAATTTGGAAGTAAGACTTCCACCCAAGGTACACTTGTCATAAATGTTTTAGACATTTTCTCGCTGATTCTCCTATTAACTCTTGGGTATTTGATCTGGGATCGGTTGCTCACATTTGCAACTCGATCAGGGCTAATAAGAAGTAGAGGAGTCATAAGAGGTGAAGTTGATTTTGCGTCGGAAATAAAGCAAGGGTTTTTCGTTGACCGTCGGCACCATGCAACTTCAGCTTCCTTCAGATTTATTATGGAATTGAATAATTGTTATTATGTTCCTAGTATGAGTCGAAACATTTTATCCCCTCATGTTTGATGAGAGATGGTTATTCATTTGCAAGTAAAGACAATGGTTGTTTGATCTCTAAAAATGAAATGTTTATGGCTTTTTAAGCCCATTGTGAATGGGTTATTTATTTTAAATCTTGATGATCGCCCATCTTTAACATAAATGCTAAAGACTTGACCTAATGATTTGAATCCCACCTATGTTTGGCATTGTCGTTTGGGTCACATAAGTGAAAAGCGCATGAAGAAGCTCCATGATGATGGTCTTCTAACCGTTTGATTTGAATCATCTGAGACATGTGAAGCTTGTTTGCTTGGTAAGATGACCAAGTCACCTTTCAAAGGTTCTTTTGAGAGGCGTCGGACTTGTTGGAAATCATACATCTTGATGTATGTGGACCAATGAGCACGATCGCTAGAGGTGGATTTCATTACTTCATAACTTTCATCGATGATTTTAGTAGATATGGCTATGTCTACTTAATGAAGCATAAGTCTGAAACTTTTGAAAAGTTCAAAGAGTTCGAATGAAGTTGAAAATCAACGTGCCAAGAAAATTAAGGCTCTGCGATCGATCGTGGTGGCGAGTATTTGAGTCATGAATTTAGCAATCATCTCGAAGAGTTGCGGAATTGTTCCTGACTAACACCGCCGGAACGCCTCAAAGAAACGGGTATCCGGCGAATCGGACCTTGTTGGACATGGTTCGATCGATGATGAGCGATCGGATCTACCATTATCATTTTGGGGTTACGCTCTAGAAAGCGGCTTTCACACTTAATATAAGTGCCGTCTAAATCCGTAGTTAAGACACCATATGAGATATGGTTGGGAAGAGTCACGGTTTGTCTTTTCTAAAGATTTGGGGATGTGAGGCGTTTGTCAGCGACTAAAGTCGGACAAGCTCACACCCAAGTCGGATAAATGCATTTTAAGTGGGATATCCGAAGGAAACCTTTGGATATTACTTCTACAACCGACTAGAGGGCAAAGTGTTTGTCGCTCGAAGTGGTGTTTTCCTAGAGAAAGAGTTTCTCAACAGGAGACAAGTGGAAGAGCGGTGCGGCTTGAAGAGGTTCAAGATGAACCAATCGGGAAGACTTCGACGAATGATGCCCACGTGGCGAGAACAAGTTGAGAACCCATGGCAAAGGAAGCACCACCACCACGAAGGTCGGAAGGCTCCATGTCGTGAGATATGTTATTGTTAGACAATGATGAGCCTCGACCTATCACGGAAGCAATGATGGACCAGACTCGAGAAATGGCATATTGCCATGAGATCCGAGATAGCATCCATGGGAGACAATCAAGTTTGGAACTTGGTTGACCCTTTGATGGTGTTAAAACCATAGAGTGCAAATGGATCTATAAAAAGAAGATTGATATGGATGGAAATGTTCATATCCATAAAGCTCGACTTGTCGCAAAGGTTTCGGCAAGTTCAAGGAGTTGACTACGATGAGACCTTCTACTTTGTAGCGATGCTTAAATCTATAAGGATCATTCTAGCTATTCTGCATATTTCGACTATGAGATATGGCGGATGGATGTCAAAACGGCTTTCCTTAATGGAAATTTAACCGAGGGCGTGTATATGATATAGCCGAGGGTTTTGTCGATCAAACAATGCTAGAAAAGTATGCAAACTTCAAAAATCCATTTATGGATTGAAGCAAGCATCTCGGAGTTGGAACATTCGTTTTGATGAAGTGGTCAAAGGGTTTGGCTTCATCAAAAGCGAAGAAGAATCTTGTGTTTACAAGAAGGCAAGTGGGAGCTCGCTCGTATTTCTAATCTTATATGTAGATGACATATTCTTGATTGGAAATGATATTCCTATCTTTCGAGTCGTTAAGACCTCCTTTGAAAAATAGTTTTTCAATGAAGGACTTAGGGAAGCGGCATATATTTTGGGTATTAAGATCTATAGAGATAGATCAAAAGGCTAATAGGATTAAGCGAGTACTTACATTGACAAAGTGTTGAAAGCGGTTCAACATGGGGAGGCAAAGAAAGGTTTCTTGCCCATGTCTCATGGCATAAATCTTGGCAAGACTCGGTGTCCTTCGACAAGCGATGGCGAGATCGCATGAGTAAGATTCCATATGCTTCGCCATTGGATCTATCATGTATGCTATGATATGTACTCGCCAGATGTTTCCTATGCTCTAAGTGTTACGGCAGATACCAAGTGATCCGGTGAGAGTCCTTTGGGCGGTTAAAAACATCCTCAAGTATTTGAGAAGAACTAAGGATGTGTTCCTTGTCTACGGAGGTGAGGAAGAGCTCGTTGTAAATGGTTACACCGATGCAAGCTTCCAAACCGACAAAACGATTACAAATCATAATCGGGTTTTGTGTTCATTTTGAGCAGTGGTGCGGTCGATTGGAAGAGTTCCAAGCAGAGGCTATTCTTGACTCTACAGCGGAGGTTTAGTACATTGCGCTTCGAAGCGACAAGGAAGGTGTTTGGATAAGGAAGTTCATAAGCTGAACTAGGTGTGGTTCCTAGTGCGTGCGATCCTCTGGATCTTTCTTTGTGATAGAGTGGGGCCATTCGCAAGCCAAGAGCCGAGGAATCACCAAAAGAACAAACACATCTGCGGCGGTTTCATCTCATTCGAGAGATCCTCAATCGAGGAGATTTAAAGATATGCAAAATACACACAGTTTGAATATTTGAGATCCTTTGTGAAGCCTCTTCCACACCTAAGCATGAGGCACACACAAGAGCTATGGGTATTAGATATCTTCTAGATTGACTCTAGTGCAAGTGGGAGCTGTTGGAAATATGCCCTAGAGGCAATCATAGAGATGATGATATTTCGTTGTATCCATGATTTAATAAATGTTCCTTGAATATTGCCTTTGTGTTGATTAACAAGTATGTGACTTGTTTGTGAAACTCTTCACTTGTATGGTTATTCTAAAGATTGTCCCTAGTCGAGTTCATGTGAGGACACATGTGAATGATGGATTAGCACATGTATCGGTTGATGACCATGTTTCACAGTCATAGACATGGAGATGTCAAACCAATAATGTGGACACATGTTTAGAACATGGGGTTGGACCGACCCAACATGAGACATAACAATTATACTTATGGTTCTCTCTACACAATGTGTACGCCTTGTCCTTAGACACGAGATTATGCATGTACTTGAGATGTGAATCGACCTACTTAGGGGCTATCAAACGCTACTCATGTAACAGGGTAGTTATAAAGGTAGCTTTCGGGTTTGTCATGAAGCATCTTTGCGAGGCATGGTCGGTCGAGATGGGATTTGCCCTCTCTGCACGAGAGAGATATCTCTGGGCCCTCGAGTGATCGGATCGAAATGCATGGCCATGCTACTTAAGGTTAAGAGTTAACCTAGTAAGGATTCGAATCACGGGATCGAGAAAGAGTGGTCACTTGGAGCTCGGCCAGAATATCGTGAGGCAAAGGGATTGGCATGTACATAACGTTGTGATGGTTAAATCCGATATGATCTTTGTGTATGCGTTTAGGAGTTGTACGTCTTGCTAGAGACCGCTACCAACTATTGACCAAGTATGTATACTCGCGTCATGTCTAAACATCGTGAACCTATAGGGTCACACACTTAGGTTGAAGCCTAATTCGGATTGGATCCGAATTAGGATGGGCATTGAGTCCTAATGGGCCTCTATTAGTAGAAGCCCATTGTAAGGGCGTCTATAAAAGGAGGGCAAAGGCGCCTGAGTTTTAATGATGAGTTTTTGTGACACCATCAAACCTGGCGCCACCCTCCCACGCCCTAATCGCTCGCGCGGATCTAGTAGTCGGCGTCAGGCACGCTTCCTCCCGTGCGTGTGGATACCTTTGGGTATTTGCATCATGAAGCGTTTGGACGAACCGCAAGAGAGGAGGCATCGTGGGGCCATGACGAGGATGAGGAAGTAGTCGACTACTCTACCCCGACGTCTTTGCATCAACTTAATACGACTACTCTGCCCGACGTCTTGCATCAATTCCGCACCTCTGGCGTCTAGTGGTAAGACCGTGATCTATAACTTCTGATGATCTTGGTTTCTGGGTAGAATTTTTATTAATTTGCGCTAGTGTAGCCTACAGTGGCCCTTCTGGAAGACCGGGCGTGGCCTGGCCACCTCGGCGCCAACACGACGCCACCTCGGCCCAAAGTCAGGCGTGGCGGCTCGTGGCGACCACATCACCCTCCGCCCAACTCGGCGCCACCCAGAGCCCTAAGGCTCAAGTGGACTTGGTCCATGTGAGCCATGTCAATGACACATGGGTCCCTTTGTCGGAAAAATAATTTTAATTCATTTAATTCATGGAAAATCATCGCTGACGTCATAAATGTCATAATATTTAGAATTCGCTTTAGAAAAATAATTCGGGAAATTGTTTAAATAATGATTTAGTTTAAAATTTGTAAAATTCATAACTTTTGCATTATAACTCCAAATTAGATGATTCAAGTTGCTAAAATTTTAGAAAATTATTGTATAACTAAATAAAATATAATAATTCAATTTAGAGTTCATTTTAGTTCTGTTTTAGAATTTAGAATTCTTATAAATATCAAATTTAGGATAAAATTTGTAAAATTCATAATAATTGAATCCTAACTCCAAATTTAGTGAAACAAATTTCTAAAATTTTATAATTTGATTATCTAGCTCAATAGAATAAAATTATTATATTTAGACTTGGTTTATTTTGTATTTCTGAGTTTTATTTGAATTTTATTTGATTTGCCTTATTTTCACGTTTAGACTTTGGCGATTAAGAAATTTGATACTTCTCAAGACTTAGATTTTCGGTGACTGCTTGAAGGCAAGTTATACTTTGACCATTTTGCCCTATTATTTTAAAGTTAATTAAATTCAGTTTTAAATTATTAAATGCATGCATAATTTTATTCAAGTATTTCAAATTCTGTTTAAATAATTAGTTATTCCTATTACCCTTGTATGCCAAATTTTGGATGTTGCCATGTCATTCCTTTGTCACTTTAGATAAATTATTATGTTTAATAATCAAATGCTTATAAATACTTAGACCATGATTTATGTTTTTGGGAGAATTTTAGCCAACTCAATAAAATTCTTTGAAAATTAAAACTATGGTATTGTTTTACCATAGAGAATTTGTAAAGATGGTTTTATAGAAATAAAATCAAAAGGGTTTGGACTTGGCGAAAAGGATGCATGGTGGAGTGCAGGTTTATGCGGGCTTAGTGCAGTTAAGATTAAGACCGGGGTTTAAATTGAATGGCCCCAAGTCAATTGAGGACCGGTCTTTGGCGCATTTTGTTATGCCTTATCGTACAACCACATGTGTCTGTATGGGCGGGACTGGCTTAATAATTTGTAATACTTCTTAGTTATTTGTGCTATGTTGTATGTATGGGTGTCGGGTGAAGCAGTTTTCCCATCTGGCGCAAGAGGGGTTTTAGGAGGACGGTCAGTCAATGGAAGCGAAAACCTTAAGCGGGCACAAGTACTTTGAGGTAGAACATTATAACGACCTTGTGATGTTTGCTCTGTCACGCCTTAGGAAGCGTGGATTGGCCGACACAAAAAGTATAATATCTCGTGTGGGTAAAGTTGTACAAACTCTGCGAGTAGAAACTATTGAATAATAGCGTCATGATCATGGACATGCTAGCAAAGCCACTCGAGTTAGTTTTGTTTTGGTTTTAAAGTGATTTCAACGAGATAATATCGGGATGGATAGTCTGTGGGAAAATTAGGCGGGTAGCCATTGTGATTGGAGGATATCCATCATCTTTTATGGAGGTTATCCACAATAAACTATTGTCATTTAAAATGGTGATTTAGATTATTGTATGAAATGGCTTTGTAATCTAATATGATTATTTAAATTAAAAGCTAGCGCTTACATAAAATAACCTTGCCAGTATCCTTTGTCTACCTTATGCATGCATATCAATTCCATATTGGGTGTAACTTGCGAGCACGGTAGTAGTGCTCATGCTTGCTGAATATCTTTATTCAAGAGGAGACTTCATTCAGGACGGTGAGGATCTTGACGCCTAGGCTGCGCCCCCAGACGATTGCCTGTGGCGAATCGTTGGGTCTACTACTATTATTACACTTCGCTATGTTTTACTTTATTTGGCCTCGGGCCCTTTGTAATAAACTCTGAATAAATATTAATAAAATCGTGATATGTTTTGATTATCACTTTTGTTTGTTGTGTACATTAGCTATCTGGACTAATGTATGAACCGGAGAAGTCGGGATCCTTCGCTCCGGGTTAGACAAAAGTGGTATCGAGCCATATCGATCGTGTAGAGTCGTGGCCTTAGAATTGTCTTAAGGATTTATTTTTCAAAAACTAAACATATTTTGAGTCTATTCAAGAGTCTTCTCAACACTTCTTTTTAAAAATAGTTATCAACTCATCTTACTCTCTAAATTGTAGATGGGTGAACAACCAACCGGATTTCCCATGGAATTTTCATGGGACCTTTGGGCGCACTCCTATGGAAGATGATGCAACACCTAGGCTACAACCGAGACCAACTTATCAAGGGTACATGTATAAAGCGGGAAACCAAGAGTGTTGGAGACTTGAAGTAGTCCTCTACGCCAACCTTCAACCAAACACAAACCACCACATCTTGACGCCCCATTGAGGCGTGATAATTTGTTGATGGACTTGAGGATGCAGCCGAGAGGCAACACGTCGCCTCGCCATATTTACAACAATTATTTTGAGGACTCAGGGTTTCACTACCACCCCATGCACATTCAGGCTCAATTTGGATAGCACCTTTCGATTCTGTGAGCATGAGGATTCTCTGAACTTACTCACCAAGTGGACTGTCTAAGGCAATGGATTATACCTCTGGGAACACTCTGGATGAGCTGCGTAATACTCGAGAAACGACTGCTGAATCACGAGAAGAAAGGTTGAAAGGCTGCGAAGAAGAAGCGGCTACCTACAAAGCGGGAGAGGGTAGTACTTGCGAGCAGATTATACCCTCTTACACCTTAGTCGTATCTCATAATATGATCGTTAGATCACGAATTATGAGCTATCGATGTCTCTTGTGATAGCCATAATCAAACAATAAAATAAAATAATAAAGGACTATTTTGGCAAAATTTGGTTCTTTTGTCTTGTGCTTGTTTGTTCTTGGGCTGTTAAAAATATTATTCCTTAGAACTTTATTTCTATACTCTATTACGAGTCTTTAGAAGATTCCTGAGATGGTTACCCACGCGCGCGTGGTAGCGCTCAAGGTCAAGGAAATCAAGCCTTGATTACCGGAAAACCACTGTCCGACAACCACCTCCTCCACGGTGAAGGGCACGATTGGCGCCGAGATGATGGCCAACGATTTTCTCGATAGACTGTTAGCTCAATCCATTAACAACCAAGCGGCGGCTCAAGCACCACCACGACCTCCACGGCACAAAAGATTAACTATGGCGAAATTCATGCGTGTCGCCCACCGACCTTCTCGGCGGCCTGAGCCGATGGATGCGATGGCTGGATCCGTGCTATCGGGAAGAAATGGATATCACTCGGTCAGCTTGATCGTGAGAAAGTCTGTTTGCCTCTCACCGACTCACGGTCCCGCATCGAATGGTGGGATAACTACAACATCTCCCATCGCGATCGCGAGACTATCTCTTGGGAGGAGTTTGTGCGGGCTTTCCGCCATGCACATATTCCAGCGAGGATAATGACCCTAAAGAAGAAAAGAGTTCCAGCGCTCAAACAAGGCAACGCCACGATTGGGTGAATACTGCACAAATTCAACCACTTGCTCGCTATGCCCCAAAACGGATGTGGCTAGTGATGAAGAAAAGCGAGGAAAGGTTCATGGATGGTTTGAGCGATGAGATCTTAGTCGGTGGTCTCCAATGACTTCTTGACTTCGGCGGTTAGTGAATAAAGCTTTCGCCCGGAGGCCAAACATCTGCAGATGGAGAACATAGCGGAGGATGGCGCTTCGAAGTACAATCTTTGGAGGACAACCCAAGCCTCGCTTTACGGCCTCGGCCACCTGGCGTGGAGGATTTCGATCTTCCACACTCGAGCTCCAGCACCAACACGGCACCCCAATACTTGAGGCTTAGTAGCAACTCAAGCTGGAGGTCGATCTCGTCAGAAGAATCCGATTCCATCGGCGGTTGGGTGACTGTTTCCCTTGCTGCGAGATGGGGCATTATGCTATGAGATGCCCTCAAAAAGCACAAAGCGCACCACCTACAAGGCCCGCACCGGGAGTTCCAGCCATCGGCGGCAATCAAAAGCGGCGATTCGATTACGAAGGGCGTGTGAACCGCGTTACTGCAGAGGAAGCTCAAGCGACACGGATGTCGTTCTTGATGCGTTTCAATCAATTGATGCCGCATTAGTCCTATTTGATTCGACATCGCACTCTTTTGTTTCCAATAAATTTGTGGGAAAACATGGGTTACCTATCTCTCCTTTAGATAATCCTATGATAATTCACTCCGGGACTTCGAAATGAGAACCGATTATCTTTGCCCAAACCTTACCCTTGAAATATCGGAGTAACCTTCCTAGCAGATTTGATAGTTTTGCATTCTCAAGGTTTGGATGTAATCCTTGGAATGGGTGGCTAGCCAAGAATCAAGGACAAATAAATTGTGCCAATAGGTCTATTGCTCTTACCAATGAGCAAGGAATCTCGGTTAATTCAAGCCCAAGACTAGTACCGGAGAAAGATTAGTTCTAACGACTTGAAAGAGTTAAAGCTTGAAGATATACCGATGGTACAAGAATTTCCGGATGTTTTCACGATGAACTACAGGCATGCCACAAGCGAGGGCGTAGTATTATAATTGACTTAGTCGAGGACGCTCCAATCTCAAAGAGACCCTCTGAATGCCGGCCAATGAGTTGGCGAGAGATGAAAAAGCAGATAATGGAACTAAAAGCAGAAAGGTTATATCTGGCCAAGCTCATCACCTTGGGGAGGCGCGGTATTATTGTCAAGAAGAAAGACAATAGTATGAGAATGTGTGTGGATTACAGATCACTTAATGAAGTGACAATCAAGAATAAGTACCCGCTACCTAGGATCGATGATCTGTTTGATCAATTAAAGGGAGCAAGTGTATTTTCGAAGATTGACTTGAGATCAGCTATCACCAAGCGAAGATCGGACCGAAGATATTAGAAGCGCATTCACAACGGATATAGGTGTATGAATTCTGATGATGTCGTTCGGTTTGACAAAAGCATACCTTACTTCATGAATATGATGAACAAAGTGTTCATGGAATTCTGGATAAGTTTGTGGTTGTGTTCATCGATGATATTCTCATTTATTCAAAGAATGAAGAAGAACACGAGGATCATCTCGAGAATAATTTTGGGAAAACTTCGGAGAGAATCGACTTTATGCCAAATTTAGCAAGTGCGAATTTTGGCTAAGTCAAATGGCATTCCTTGGACATATTGTGTCGGAGGAGAAGTCATGATAGATCGGCCAAAGTTGAAGCCGTAATGGGTTGGAAACAACCCAAGTCGTCATCCAGAGGTGAGAAGTTTCCTTGGATTAGTGGGGTATTACGCGGATTTATTGAAGGGTTCTCCAAGATAGCAAGACCCATGACTCAACTTCGAAAAAGGAGAAAAAGTTTGAATGGATGAAGGCACGTGAAAAGAGTTTCGAGGCGAAGAAGAGATTAGTGTCTGCACGGTGTTAGTACTACGATATTCATAAGGACTTTGAAATCTTCTGCGATGCATCCGTCAAGGACTTGGATGTGTACTTATGCAAGAAGGCAAAGTAGTGGCTTATGCATCTCGTCGATTAAGACCACACGAAGGAAATTATCCGACTCATGATCTTGAGTTAGCGACAATTGTGCATGCTCACGAAAATCTGACATTATCTCATTGGTAACATTGTGAGATTTTCACGGATCATAAAGTCTGAAATACATTTTACTCGGTCGAACTCAACCTCGGACAACGAAGATGGCTAGAGTGATAAAAGATTACGACCTTGGAATTCATTATCATCGGGTAAAGCAAATGTAGTTGCAGATGCCACGAGTAGAAAAGCGTATTGCAATACCATTTTGGTTCGGAAGAATCGGCGAGAATTGTATGAAGAAGCTGAAGCATCTAAATCTGGAGATTGTCAATCAAGGATGTGTCAATGCTTTGGAAGTTCAACCCACTCTTGAGTCGATTAGAGAAAAAGCAGGTTAGAAGGCGAAGACATCAAAGAAATCAAAAGAATATGAGAAGAGGCAAAGCCCGAGTTCTCGAAGATGAGCAAGGAGCGATTGTGGTTCGGAAATCGCATCTGTGTGCCTAATCGGCGAGGAATTAAAGCAGTCAATTCAGAAAGAAGCACATGAATCACCCTACTCCATTCATCCGGAAGTACCAAAATGTACGGGATCTGAAAGAGAAGTATTGGTGGAGTCGACATGAAGCGAGAAATCGCTGAATTTGTTGCCGTTGTGATGTATGTCAACGAGTTAAGCGAGAACATCAAAGACCATTTGGTTTGTTGCAACCATTACCAATTCTGAATGGAAGTGGGAAGAAATTGGTATGGATTTCATTCTGGGACTTCCTAGGACCCAAGCGGGATGTGATTCCATTTGGGTGATAATTGACCGATTGACCAAAGTGGCCCATTTCATTCGATCAAGACCACCTATCAAAGTAGCAAACTAGCTGAATTATATGTGGCCAAGATTGTTTGTTTGCATGGTGTACCCAAGAAGATTGTCTCGATAGGGTTCCCGATTCACTTCCGATTTTGGAAGAGTCTTCACGAAGCTTTAGGAACCAGACTCAACTTGATGCTGACTTATCACCCTCGGACGGATGGTCGGACGAGCAGCGTCAACCAAGTTCTTGAAGACATGCTTGAGCACATGCCTTAGACTATGGAAAAAGTTGGGACAAGAATCGCCCTATCACGAGTTCTCGTACAACAATAGCTATCAAGCTAGTCTACTGAGATGTCTCCATTTGAAGCTTTATATGGCGAAAAATGCGAACTCCACTCCTTTGGGATGAAGTAGGAGAGCATCAATATTCGGACGAGAATTGATCAAAGAAGTGAAAGCAAGGTTAAGGCAATAAGAGAGCGTCTAAAAGTAGCTCAAACTCAGTAGAAAAGTTATCTTGACAATCGAAGAAGAGAATTGACATTTGAAATAGGAGATTTTGTTTATCTCGAGTTACTCCTCGAGAGGAGTAAGAAGGTTCGAACCAAAGGAAAACTTGCACCTAGATTTGTGGGCCCTTACAAAATTTTGGCAAAGAGGTGAAGTCGCTTATCGGTTGGGCCTTAACCACCTTGTCTGCGTTACTAGCGTTTTTATGTGTCACAACTAAAGAAGTGCCTTGAGTGCGGAGGATCGAGACTCTTTTAGAGAGTATCGATCTACAAGAAGACCTCACTTATGTAGAACAACCAATCAAGATTCTAGGCGTCGCAGAGCGTGTTACGAGAGCAAGATCATCCGATCATATAAAGTCGATGGAGCCACCACCCGAAAGTGAAGCACACAGGAATGAGAGGAAGATCTTAAGGCGAAATATCCCCATCTTCTTCTTGGCCAAATCTGAATCTCGGGTCGAGATTCCTTTAAGGGAAGGTTTGTAACAACCCAAAATTTCAATTTAGAGAAAATTTAAAATTATTTATTTTGTGGAAATTCTGAAATTTTAAAACTTTTCTAATTAGTTATAGCTAAAACAAATTTAATTGCAAAATGTATTATCAAGTTTAAGTTGGAAATAATTTTATTAAGTCTAAAATGACTCTAAGAATTTATGTGAATTTTTCTAGAATTATTGAGTTTATTTTGCTATTTTCTAAAGTTAAAATGAATTAATCTGAATTTTTAAATTAGAAAATCAAAAAAAATCCTAAGCAGTTGCTTGGGCGAAAGTTTAGCGGCCCATCTTCTATTCCAGCGTGCTTGACCCAAGCCCCACGCGCTCCATCTGCGCCCTCCTCTTCCAATGCCGTCGGATCTTCAATCAACGGTCCCTGCCTACGTCGCATGGTCACTTTGCGCCTCGGATGGACATCGAGCGGCCTCGGCCTTCTCTTCCCATCTCCTTCTTCCTCAGCAGCGCATCTCATCGTCGCCATGGCGCCTCTCGGGAGCTCCACGCATCGCCGCTTTCCCTCCCTTTCCCTCGTGAGTGCGGGCATTCAAGTGCCCTTACTCCGCAGCCTCTCTCGTCGCCGCCCTCCATTACACCCCTTATCGCGGATTTTCTCGCCCGTCGCCGCCTTTGATGCCGTGCGCGATCTACATTTTATCGCTGCCTCCCGCCCCTATAAAAGGAGCATCGGGTGCACTCTTGCTCCTCAATCCAACGCCCCACTCACCCTCTCCTCCTCTGTCGTAGAGCTCGTATTTGAATTTCTCACCGCGACCAAGTTTTGGATTTTCTTGATTCGGTGAGGTCAAGCCGCTCCGGCCCCACCACCACGTCTCTGACATCGCACCATCATCGCGAACTCGTCGCGCCCTCACGGTCCGGGCGCCACCGTAACTGTCGCCGCCATTGATCGAGATCCGCCGCCGCTCAACGTCTCGCCGCCGGTCATCTGTCATCGCTTGCGCTCGCCACGGTGAGCCCTGTGATGCTCATCGCATTCCCCTCTTTCTCCTCGTGCCCTCGTCGGAGATCAATCTCGCCGCATTCGGTTTAGGGTCCGTCGCGAGCCTAGGAGACCCGTCTTGCCGCCTGTCCGTTAGCCACAGTGGCGCCACCTCATCTCCGCCATATGGCCACGTCACCCTCCACGCCAACTCGGCGCCACCCCAAGCCCTAAGGCTCAAGTGGACTTGGTCATGTGAGCCATGTCAATGACATGTAGGTCCCTTTGTCGAGAAAATTAATTCAAATTCATTTAAATCCGGAAAATCATCGCTGACGTCATCATGCGCAATAATTAGAATTTCCTTTAGGAGAATAATTCGAGAAAATTGTTTAAATAACAGATTTGGTTTAAAATTTGTAAAATTCATAACTTTTGCATTATAACTCCAAATTAGATGATTCAAGTTGCTAAAATTTTAGAAAATTATTGTCTAACTAAATAAAATATAATTATTCAACTTGGAGTTCAGTTTTGTTTTGTTTTAGAATTTAGAATTCATTTAAATCTCAAATTTAGGTTAAAATTTGTAAAATTCATAATAATTGAATCCTAACTCCAAATTTAGTGAAACAAATTTCTAAAATTTTATAATTTGATTATTTAGCTCAATAAAACAAAGTTATTATATTTAGACTTGGTTTATTTTGTATTTTTGAGTTTTATTTGAATTCTATTTGATTTGACTTATTTTCACGTTTAGACTTGACGATTAGGAAATTTGATACTTCTCAAGACTTAGATTTTCGAGGCTGCTTGAAGGCAAGTTATACTTTGACCATTTTGCCCTATTATTTTAAAGTTAATTAAATTTAGTTTTTTATTATTAAATGCATGCATAATTTTATTCAAGTATTTCAAATTCTGTTTAAATAATTAGTTATTCCTATTATCCTTGTATGCCAAATTTTGGATGTTGCCATGTCATTCCTTTGTCACTTTAGATAAATTATTATGTTTAATAATCAAATGCTTCATAAATACTTAGACCATGATTTATGTTTTTGGGAGAATTTTAGCCAACTCAATAAAATTTGTTGAAAATTAAAACTATGGTATTGTTTTACCATAGAGAATTTGTAGAGATGGTTTTATAGAAATAAAATCAAAAGGGTTTGGACTTGGCGAAAAGGATGAATGGTGGGTGTAGGTTTATGCGGGCTTAGTGCGGTTAAGATTAAGACCGAGGTTTAAATTGAATAGCCTTAAGTCAATTGAGGACCGGTCTTTGGCGCATTTTGTTATGCCTTATCGTACAACCACATGTCTGTATGGGCAGGACTGGCTTAATAATTTGTAATACCTCTTAGTTATTTGTGCTATGTTGTATGTATCGATGTCGGGTGAGACAGTTTTCCCATCTGGCGCAAGAGGGGTTTTGAGGACGGTCGGTCAATGGAAGCGAAACCTTAGCGAACACAAGTACTTTGAGGTAGAACATTATATGACCTTGTGATGTTTGCTCTGTCTGCACGCCTTAAGCGTGGATTGGCCGACACAAAAGTATAATATCTCGTGTGGGTAAGTTGTACAAACTCTGCGAGTAGAAACTATTGAATAGCGGCGTCATGATCATGGACATGCTAGCAAAGCCACTCGAGTTAGTTTTGTTTTTGGTTTTAAAGTGATTTCAGCAGATAATTTCGGGATGGATAGTCACTGGGAAAATTGGGCGGGTAGCCATTGTGATTGGAGGATATCCATCATCTTTTATGGAGGTTATCCACAATAAACTATTGTCATTTAAAATGGTGATTTAGATTATTGTATGAAATGGCTTTGTAATCTAATATGATTATTTAAATTAAAACTGCTGCTTTACGCAAAATAACCTTGCCAGTATCCTTTGTCTACCTTATGCATGCATATCAATTCCATATTGGGTGTAACTTGTGAGCACGGTAGTAGTGCTCACTCTTGCTGAATAATCTTTATTCAGGAGAAGATATCTACCAGGACGGTGAGGATCTTGACGCCTAGGCTGCGCCCCCAGACGATTGCCTGTGGCGAATCGTTGGGTCTACTACTATTATTCTGCTTCCGCTGTGTTTTACTTTATTTGGCCTCGGGCCCTTTGTAATAAACTCGAATAAATATTAATAAAATCGTGATATGTTTTGATTATCACTTTTGTTTTATTTGTGTACATTAGCTATCTGGACTAATGTATGAACACGAAGAATTCGGGATCCTTCGCTCCGGGTTCGACAACCATGTTCACTTTCAACCCACAACCACAACCAAAACTAGATTGAATAACCCATTCCAACATTTTCACGGAAGATCTACCCTTGCATTGAAATCACCGAGGCATGTCCATAGCAGGGACACGGCTATTGAATAGTTTTACACTCTGTAGAGGTTATGCGGCTTGACCCACAAGATCTGAATTCTCTAGTTTGTTTGGCATAATTCTATGCCACCACTCACTACCTTAGGTAAGCGGTCTAGAAACACGTGACAAGGCTTTTACAAAGTTCGGTTTTGACTTCGGTTACATTAGCTAAGGGGTTATCGTTACGGGCCCCTCTTGCGCCATAATCAGCAAAAGCAGAACCAAACCAAAACCTTGCTAATTAGTCGGCGGTCTATCGGTCTAGACATGTGGTTTATGCAGTTAAGGCCAGATCAATGGTTCAAGGTTAAGTCCTTAGTTGGTTGCTTTCGGGCGAGGCGTTTCCGCATTCCAAATGCTACGCACCCACCTTTTCCACCACCCACTCGTCCAGAGCATAAATCAATTTCGTTCAACCTCGCCAAATCACAACATCTTTTATCAAAAGTGGCCGCCCGCAGTTCCATAATTATGGGTAAGTTGTACACCTCTGCGAGTAAATCTATTAAAATAGCTCGTCCTCGGTTATGGACACCATGGGAGATTTGAATGAGGGTAGAATTCCTTTTATGAAATTGTGTTCCTCTGGGCGCTTTGGTGAGAGGTCATAGCTTTTACCTCGAAGAGACCTTGGCGACTCGGAGGGTCATGGTTGGCTCACAAAGTGGTCGAGGGCTGTTTTGTGGTGCTTTCTGGGTGGGTGCTCTAGAGAGGTTTGGTGGGTGCCTTGGGGTGAGTGGGTACTCACTGTCTCCTTTGAAAATCAAATGTAATTATGTATTATTGTTTTAACTTGTTGCCTTACAATCTATTATGTTATTCTTGTCAAATATTGCTTTTTGCAACTAACCATCTGACTCTCTTTTGGCAAGCCTTGCATAAGTATTATTGCATACACTCCCCATTTGGTGAGTACATTCAAAAGTACCCATGGCTTTTGCCCTCTGTTTAAATCAGCTGACTCAAGGAAGTTCGAGGAGCTCAAAGCTACGTGTTGAAGAGGTCTTTGGAGACCATGCGACCTAGGGGCGTCCTCCGCTCGATAGGCGGGTGGGGGCGTCGGTTGGACCCAGCGTTGGTGTTTTTGTTTTTCTTCTTCTTGGTGCTCTTGTGTTGTAAGCCCTTACGGCTCTTGTAAAAGCTTGATCATTTGGTCTTTAATAATATTTGATAATTTTCCTTTTGTTTTCCTTTAGCTTGTTGTGGTATGGATTTGATCACACCAATGTGTCTCTGTCTTGCGAGTTAGCGGGGTGATCATGGGACTAACTTTCGATTGCACAAGGTCAAGAGCTCAGGAGGTCTTGAGATCTCTTAGGAGGTCTGGCGAGACCTCCTCTTGGGGTACTACTGGCGATACGGTCCTCACGAATGGTAGTACCGTAGCAAAAAAAATCGAGCATTCTAAGTATCCAGAAGGTCCTCACAAGGTGGTATCGAGCTCTATATCGTGTTGGGCGTAACCTTAGTTAGCATGGTCGTTTTAGTCTGTTTCAAAAATTATTTTCTAAATCAAACCAACTTAAAAACTTGGTTAGTGGTTCTTCCCTCATCTTGCTCTATTACATTTCTCATCTTGTCTCCTCTTTTCTCTCCTTATTCCATTCCTCCTTACTTCTTTTCTAGATTCTTGAAATCTTACCCCTTCTAGAACTGTATTTTGAACTTAATTTGGCCTCCTCATCTCTATAATCTCTATAGGATCGAGCCCTCATGTTCTGGTGTTGGAAGCCCTGAGAAGATGGTGCAGCTGGTGCAGTCTGCAGCCCACCAGGTTCTCAAGAGCTATGCTTGCAAGTATAACCAGTGCGATGGATGCCAAGCTAGGTAGCTTGAAAGAAGCCTTTTTGAATCTGATCTTGAGGATTAAAGACTTTGGGATTGGTTGTTATGGAAAGTTCTAAATGGATCATGGAGGATGTAGGATTGTGAAATCTTGTTTTGATTATTGAAAAGTATTGGATTACCCTTGAATCTAAAGTAAGTTGCAAGTTTAGTTGGGAGCTTGGATCTGAGTTTGTGGGTTTTTACTGGATTTAGTTGGATATAAGTGAATTGAGAATCAATATTTGATGGGAATCTTAGCTAGACTGTATATCTTGATCAGAATATGGAATGTATGTTTGGGGTTTACCTTTGATGGTAGCATTGATTAAAACCATTTTGGGATGATTGGTGACAAATAATGTGGTGGATCAATTTGAAGATAGTAGTTTAAAGGAAGACCCTCGGGAGAACTTTCTTTTAAATTGGATTTGAGAGATCTTGGGAGTGATTCTAGAGTCATTAGATTGAAAAGTGATGTTGGGTTTGGGAATCTTTTGTTGTGGGCGAGAGAAGGAGGATGCAATTTAAAGTGAACAATTTGTGGAATTTCTTAAGCTTGTCCAAGAAAGAATTGATAACCATGTTGACTTACAAATGTTTTGGGAGATCGATTGATTGGTGGTTTCTTTGATTGGATGACTTTGAAAGAAGTTATTTGGTGGACCCTTTCTAATCATAGGTTTGGACCCGGCCAAGATAGGAAGGCAGCTTCTGGCTCTTAGCTAGCACCTTGACCCATGGTTGTGGCGAGTAGCTCTGGGAAAAGAAAAGTGGATGGGCGAAAGAGCAGCGTTGTCTTTGCTTTTCAAGGACATCTTCTTTGGACTTCTTGAGATCAAAGACCATCTCGTCGGTCCAACCCTCTAGCCTTAGTTGCTAGGCTCCCTCCGTGTAGTGGTCCCCTTGATTCGGTATCGTTAGTTCGCAATAAGACTTTTAAGGAGGTCTTATTGCACCCTTTTCCTCTTTTGGCCTCTAGGCCCTTGCTCTTCGGGTTTAACTTTGTTCTTCCCGACTAGGTGGTTCTATCTACCTCCCCGATATCACTTTCGTCTAAGTGCTTTTCCTCTCACCTATTGTGCTTTTCCCCTTATCTATTAAACCTAGCGGGTTTGTTTGAGATGGATCAGACCGGCCCTCGGCTAATCACGGTGGATCGGTGGGCCCCAATGCCATTATCGACCCCATTGCACCTCCTCCTCCGTGACCCTAGCCGATTAGGGCTTGAGTCGATTTTTGGCGGCCTGAGACCCGATTATTGAGCACCGTGATGCGAGCATGAATCAAATGATGGCTCCAGAGAACCGAGGCAGCGTCCCTAATCGACATGGTGGACGGCAAAACCAAACCATTCTTTGCCCTCATGGCAATGGTGAACCCGAACCCCGGTTTCTGCCACCGCCGTCATCTTGACAATTTCAGCATTGAAGGCGAGGCAAAGAATCAAATCAAAAGAAGTCCATCGAAGCTCCCAACATAGAAGCTCCTTGTTGTCAGCGGGACCTCGGGCTCAAGAGGAAGATGTTGAACCAAGACCAAGAGGTTGCGGGGCGCTCCAAGGTTACGTCTTGAAACAACCTCAACCTAGCAAAACTCCGGCCATTGCGGCGTCAAAGCCTTCAAAATCGGCACCTTGTCCACCATGCAGGCGCCCGTGACAATCTTGGTGGCGGCCCCAGCGAAAAAAGACACCAAGAAGCGGATCGGTGTTTGAGGCGCCAAAAGAAAGGCCATTTGCTAGCAGGGCACAAAGGTTGTCAAAATTTCTGCCTAAGCGACATTCGAAGCCACTTTGATTGCCACAATAACACCGGTGAGCGATAAGAATATGAAGAATTTTCTCGGTGTGTGAATATAGAAATCTGGATTTGCCAATGCCCCAAGAAACCCGATGGCGGTATAGCGTCCCAAAATTTGGTTTTCAAAAATCTTTTGAGTAGTTTAGGTCCTGGAAGATTTCACCAATTTTATTTGAATTAATAAACCTTAATTGGGAATTTTCTAAATTTAAAATATTTAATTTGACTAATCTAAACATTAATTAAATAAAAACCTGTGTTATTTGGCTTCCTTGTGTTCCAAGAAATTTTCTAGTATTTTACGAGATTTTGGATTTGTTTACTATTTATTTGGCCTCCTCGATTTTTGGGATTTTCTTTAATTCGAAAATCATCTTTTCTCTCTCCTGCCTGCCATACTGCTACAGTACCCGTCGGGTACTGTTCACCCCAAATCCGTGCTACAGTCAAGCGCGTGGTACTGTTTATCCACGACCTCGGCGAGAACGCTCGAGCGTGTACACAACCAACCCAAACCTTCCAAATTCGATATCTTTCTCTCGGTGCACATAAAGGTGAGCCGTTTGAGCTCAAGCGTCCGTCTTGATCTCCTCTCCCAATCCCTGATTTGGTTTCTCCAAATCAATCTAGTTTCGTCGCAATCTGCAGAAAACCGAGCTTCAACGAAATTCTTCTCTGACGAGCTGCGCCTTCGTCAAGCGTCCTCCGACCAAACCGTCTGCGGCGTTGGCCCGGCGTCGTCGTCCTCTCGTCATGCTTCCTTCCCCTTCGCCCAAAGATCGCGAACACCGTCGGCCATGTCGAACCATGATGTTAAATCGAGCTCCTCGCTTCCTCGGTGAGTTTTCCAAAATCCGATTCGTCATCTCGTGCCCCTCGTTCATACCTATTTTTCCCTCTTTTAGATTCAAGTTTTATCCACGTCTTGCTGAGAATCGGCGTTCTCTCACTGTTGTCGTCGTCCTTCTCCGGCCAATTACTCGCAACCATTGATCCCCGCCTTCAACTCCACCACCGTTGGGTTCGCATCGCCGCGTTCTCTGTTGTGCTCACCTCCTTTTCGCAGAGCATCACCGGAAGAGTTACGCATCCGTGAGGCGCCGTGATCGCCGTTCTTCGTGTCATTGCCGTGCGCATGGAGCGAATCTTGATGTCTAGGCTGCGTCATCATCTCCACCTCGTCGTTTCCTTTCCGTTTTGCCCCTTCATACGGCTGGTTAGCCTTCGTTCGCCGGCACCTCCATGAGCAAGAACAAGCCAACCTTACGTGTATTGTTTATGTGCGATGTTCCTGTTCTCTTCTCGGGCAGCGCATGTAGTTCTTTTTTTTTTCAAAGCAGGTTGCTTGGTTGTTGCTCTGTGGCTTCTCTATCCTCTGGCTCTCCATTCTCTATTCTTTATTCATTGCTTTTCCTTGTGATTGCCAAATCTTAGCCTCTTCTATCAACTTGCTTGCAGTGAGCAGATGGTGGAGTTCTGTTCTCTGTCCATCTATTGGATGTTGATTTCTCTAGTTCGGTCTATCCTGTTAATTCTTTCTATCTCGACCAAAGGGTCCCATATGTCATCCAACTAAATTAAGCCATTATATCCACACTCTCTCACTCGCATGCCGACCTTTATGTCGATCAAGCCATATATATCTATCTCTCTCTGCATGTAGACCCACATGTCATCCTCTAATTAAAACCTAGATTATTTCTCTACAGCACATGCGGGTCCGCATGTTAGTCAAACTTAGTCAACCCTAGCCATGAGCTTGGTCCACAGTGGACTAGCATCTCTCTGTGGACTGGTCCATAGACCCGATGGCCCACATGTCAACCCATAATCCTATTTTAGGGAATTAATTTAATTCACGAAAACCCTTTATTCGATTGGTTCCACTTGCCACTCTCTCTACCTTATTTACGGAATTATTTTAATTCTAGAAATTCATAATCTCGATGGGTCCCACCTATCATACAATCACATAATTTCTAATATTTTCGGAATAGAATATTCGAGAATATTCCGTAAATTTCTTTTCATCATTTCATGTGAATTTCAATCTTAGAGAGCCATATCTTCTCCGTCCAAATTCGATTGAACCCATTCAAGTTCCCAAATTCATCTCAATTCATTATCTACCTTTCAGTACCATTCAATTTCATTTTGGAGTTTATTTGATTTGTCTTTTGTCTTTGGTTTGTTTTGCGTGTGCTCTCGTTAGATGTCAAAGTCCGGAATCATCAGAAGGCTGAAGTTCAAGGAAGTTGAAGATCGAAGTTAATTCAAGATTATCATTGCCATAGCAAGGCAAGTTGTACCTTTGACCATATTGAATCGGTGTTCTAAAAGTATCTTGATTCAAATTATTGCATTTATTTTAAGTATTTATTTAAATGCTTTTGGGTTTAGTTAATAATCCAAATTTGTTATAACTTCCTTGTCTACTTGTTATGTCTTAATCTTTTGTCACCTAGCTTGGTTATTTATTAGTTGGTATTATTGTAGCACCAGCGTGGGTTGGTTAGATCGATTAGATTGCTTAGCCATGCCACGAATCACCTTTTCATGTAAAGTTGCAATTATCAACTTGACTAAGTGACTATGGAACTATGTGATAAAGCGTGTGTCTTGTGTGCTATTATGGCATGTGTTGCACTTAACCAAGCTGGGTGGGAAAGGATTTAGGCGAGGCAAGTGGTGGAAGCGTGTGACATGGTGGCTATGTGATATGGGAATATGAATCGTGTGTCAAAATAATCGTGTGGCTTAGTTAGAAATTGGAAGTCTTACATTGGTCAATTAAGGACTTAACTTTGTGCGCCATTGAACTAGGCCTCTCGTACAACCACATACTGTTATGGGGCGGGCCTAACTTAGTAAGTTATGAATTCTTGACATTGATTGCTCGGGCGATGGGTTAGGCTTAGTGATGGGTGGAGGTGTGTGCTACCAAGTAGTCGCATCATGAGGCAGTTCGCCGCTTCCACGTCCCAGCGGTGTGTGTTGTACCATCCTCTGTGTTAGGGTTGGTATGGCGACAAAGCACCTTTGGGAGTGTCAATGTTGAGATGAAGTTTCTGAAAAGTTTTGTTGTGATCAGCTCTAATCCAGTTGATTGCATCTTGTGGGTAAAGTGTTAAACAATCTATTCGAATAGCCGTGTCCGCGGTCATGGACATGCTCGGGGATTTCACACGAGGGGTAGATTTTCATAAACTGTGTGGGAAGGGAGCTGTGTGATCTAAATCATATGGCTATGTGAATAATCTGTTTAGGCTGTGTGTGTGTCTTTGTGAAATCAAATTGTTAAATTATTATTGTCTATTTGTTTTACTTGCTTTCAATCTATTATTTGTATTCAATTGCAAATGTTGCATTTCTGCAAAATCACCACAGAATGCCATTCCTTTGGAATAAGCCTACATGTATAATTGCATTTACATTTGTATGACTTGCGATGCAGTGTGTACTCACGCTTGCTTTGACAAATCAGCGGCTGAATGAATTGCCGATCAACAAGGTCTACTTCAAGGATCGTGGAGACCTAGGTCATACACCCGACCGATTGCTGTGGGCATATGGATGGGCTTCCTTTGAGTTATCCGTTTCGTTCATTGCTGACTTCTTTGACTCTTTGCCTTACGAGGCATTAATTGTAACTTTGGCGTTAAGGTCTTTACTCGATGTTTATTGTTATTTGCCTATTTATTAGTTATCTTTGTATATGGAATTGATATTTCACTAATGTTGTCCTTTGTGTGCACTAAGCGTGATCCTAGACTAGTCGGTATACGAGAGGGTCGAGTGTATTTTGGGTCGGCAATGACAACTTGCCGATTGGGCGCTCCCGGCTCACCTTTGGCTTCGCCTCAAAAAGCCCCTCGCGCATCAGTGTCACTGTTTTTCGCTCTGGGAGAAGGGCACCATATGCAAGTGCCAGAAGAAATTTCCTGTGAGGACCTCCTCGGATCTTGGGGCGGTGTGTTACAACTGCTGACTCATCAAGGACCTCTGTTACCTTGAGACCTCTGTGGCGGCTCCTCAGCGGCGGTTCCTCAAGAAGTTCGTACCTTGGACATCAGCACCAACCGATAGTAACCCAAGAACGCCAAGTCTGCTAAAGGCATCCAGTGTTTCAAATGCCATCAATGGGGTCATTTCGCCAAGCATTGCCCTCAGCGTATCCAGCGGAAACAAGCTCCTCCCCAAGCTCTAAGCCAAGCCGCCAGTCCTCTAGGTGATCCTTGCCAGCCGTTCCCTTATAGCCTTACTGGAGTTCCTCCCTTTTTCTTATTTTGCTTCGTGTTGTCCTTTGGCCCAGCCCTTGTTCTCTGAACCATCTCCTTTTGTTTAAATCTAAGGGCTCGGACCTCCCTTATGCTTGGAGCACCTTTAAGGTTCAGACCTCCTTGAGTTTTGCTAGGCCTTACCTTGGGACACTCGATTGGACTTCGTTGGTTTGAATCTCTTAGGTCCATTTGAATCCTTTTCTAACCATCTGGACCCCTCCGTGTTTGTTTGGACTCCTTGCTGTTCAAATGGACCTCCCTGCGTTCAATTGGATCCCCTTGTGGCCAATTGATTTTCTTCTGTGATCATTTGAACCTCCCAGTGACCCCTCGGATCTCCTTGTGTTCCCTTGCACCTCCTTATATTCTTTTGGATCTTCTTGCATTCTTTTGCACCTCCTTAGTTTTCTTTGGATCATCCCATGTTCATTTGGACCTTCTTACGTCCTTTGGAACCCCATTTTGAAATCCCTCGCGTCCGTCAGGATCTCGGTTTGCTCCAATCCTCTATCGCTTTTATCTTAGTTCAATTTGCATTGGCGGTTTGATCTTAATGGGCAACCGCTCAACCCGTCTCTGGAAGATCTTTGGGTGATGCAGTAGCTAGCTCGGTTTTGTCTCACTCAAAGAGAAGTAATTGGAAGAGTGAGTAGAACCCATTTCCTAACCTATTCTCTAGTCGGCCAGAATCTCGGGTCGAGATTCCTTTAAGGAGTAGGTTTGTAACATCCGTTAAATCTGAGTCTTCTAAGATTTTTAAAATAAAAATAACCATTTGGTTTTGATGAGAGTTCAAAGCTTAACTTAAGAATTTTAAAAGAGCTTTAACTTGACCTAACTAAACTTCAACTAAACCCAGTTGTTTGGTGTTCTTTGTTCATTGAAGTTCCTTGTTGTTGTTTGTCTTTTAGCCTCTTATCTTCGTTGGCCTTGTTTGCCCTCCAGGCTAGCTTTTCCCTCTAGGTCTCTCTCTCTTTCTCTAGACCTTTCTCTTACTGGACATTCCCCTTTGTCTAGTTTCTCCTTTTGTTGGACACCTTCTGATGTTCAGATCTATCTCATCTTTCTGTCCTCCCCTTCTTCCTCTCCCAGGACCTCCCTTAAGTTCCTCTTTTTGGACCTCTTACCTTGGATCTCCTCCTTTTGGAGATACCCTCCCTTGGAACTTCCCTTTTACCCAGATCTCTCCTTCACTGAGATCAAAGGGTCCAGACCTTCCCCCAGCTGGACCTCCTTGATGGGTCAACCTCCCTTGTTCTCTGGACCTCCCCTTGTAATCTTTTGTTTGGACTTCCCCATGTCCAGACCTCCCCTTTGTTGGTTTGAATCTCTTTCTGTTTAGACCTCCCTTTGGTCTAAACCTTCTTCTCTGTCTAGATCTCCTTTGATCTAGACCTCCTTCTCCGTTTTGGACCCTCCCCAGGGACCTCTTAGAGTTCATTTGAACTCCTTGAGTTCATCTGGGCGTCCTGAAATCCTTTTGGATCTCCTTTGTGCCCATATGGATCTCCTGTGTCCACATGGAGCTCCTTTTGATCTTCCCACATCAATCGGAACTTCACGGTGTTGATTGGACCTCCTCGATCCATTCAAACCCCTTGGGTTCATTTGGATCTCTTTGAGCTCTTTTGGACCTCCCTCGCGCTTGCGGTGCTACCACTACCTTGGCGATGCTGCCGCTTGTTCCTTGAACTACCACCCTTATGTTGCGATCGTACCGTTAAGGCTTAACGCTCAGACCTCCCTTGTTGAGATCTAGCCGTTAGGACCTCCTCTCTGCGAGATCTTAACAGCTCGAGACCTCCCTTGTTGATTTGGCGTTAGGACCTCCTCTCTGGAGATCTTAACCACTCAAACCTCCCTTGTTCGAGATCTGGTGTTAGGACCTCCTCTCTGGAGATCTTAACGCTCGAGACCTCCCCTTGTTCAAATCGGCGTTAGGACCTCCTCTCTGGAGATCTTAACCGTTCGAGACCTCCCCTTGTTCGAATCTGGCCGTTAGGACCTCCTCTCTGGAGATGTTAACGCTCAGACCACCCCTTGTTCGAGATCTAGCCGTTAGGACCTCCCCTTTTGGAGATCTTAACCGTTCAGATCCCTCCTCTGTTTGATCTAAAGGTCCAGACCTCCTTAGGTCTAAGATCTCCCTAGCGCTTGGACCTACCGCTGGCTCCTACAGTTGTACTGCTTGAGTTTTGCCTTTCTTTCCTTAGGACCGTTTGATGCTTCTTGTTGGGGTGTTCGGATGGTCGAAGATCCCATTCCTTTTAGCCCTCAATCGCATCGGACGGCTTGGTTGAGTTAGCTCGTTAAGCTTGGTCGAATGGCCCATTCGCCTTACTCCGTCCGATCAAGATCGACGACCTCTGTTCCCCAGCGCATCCTTGTCTCATGAGATCTCCCTTGCTCTTTGAGGATCGTAGTCGGGACACGCTCTTTGAGGATCGGCCGTCGGGATCTCCTTGTAGTCTTTGGACTTCTGTCCGGAGGACCTCCTTGTAGTCTTTTGGACCTCTGTCCAAGGACCCCCCCTTAATGGTGAGTCTTTTGGACCTCTTGTCATAGGACCTCCCGTTGTGTGCCTTTTGGACCTCCACCTTGGGACCCCTTTGCCCTTGGACCTCCTCTTTTGTGTTTAGACCTCGTGGTCTAGACCTCCTCTGAGTGTTTGGACCTTTGAGGTCAGGACCTCCTCTTTGTGTTTAGACCTCTGTGGTCTAGACCTCCTCTGAGTGTTTGGACCTTTGAGGTCCAGACCTCCTCTTTGTGTTTAGACCTCGTGGTCTAGACCTCCTCCTTGTGTTTGACCTTTGTGGTCTAGACCTCCTCTTTGGGTCATCACCTTTGACCAGTCTGTTTATCCTTTTGACTGGCCCCTCTTGTCAGTCCTATTCTTTTCTATTTTCCTCTGCCCATGCCTTTAAGCGCATTTGATGTGGGCTAAAGTCACATTAAATGATGTCACTTCCATTGTACCCATTTCTACTTTTTGTCCCCTCCTTCTCATAATCTAATCCTTTTTTGTACCTTTGGCAATGTGCCTTTGTACCAATGCTTTAAACCTGGTCACCTCCCTGTTGCGGTGCTTCGATTCCCCTTTTCCTTTAAATAGAGCACCAGGGGGTGTCCACTTCCTCCCTGTTCGTCATTCTTAGCCTCCTCTTGGTTTTGGGTGTGCTCCTCAAGCTCCCCTGGTCCGGAGCTCTTTGGGTTTGGACCTCCCTTCCTCGTGGACCTCCTCTCTTTTGCTTTAAGTAAGTTCTTTTGGATTTCTTGGAGTTTCTTTGCTTATTTGGTTCTCTTTGTGCATGTGTAGATTTCGGTTGATTGCTGAGGAGCTCGGGGTTCAAGCTACACCAGCCGAAGCTTTTCCCTTCAACAGAGGCAAGTCGTGGGACCCTTAACCATCTTGATCCCATTTGCAAAAGTATTTTGATTTTGTTAAACTTGCACAACTACTTTTATAGAAGCTAGTTTGGGTTCTAGTTAAATACCTATTGGTTTTATGCCTCCTTGTTATTTGGCAATCCACATGTTGACATGTTTCCTTGAGCATGTAGGTTGGTGCTTGTTAGTTGGACATTCTTGCTTACCAACATGGGTATCGTGTTTTCTTAGCCATGCTCTAGTAGGCATTTGGTCTCCTCATGATTCAATATTGCTAAACTTGACTAATGGAACTATGGAACTTTGGTTGGTGCCACGGATAAGCAACTAGGCGGAAGTCATAGTTGTGTTGTTTGTGGTCGAGGCCACTTTAAAATATGTTGTGCCAAGACGGGGTGGTCTTTGGCGGATGAACAAAATTGTTTTATGCTCGGGCAAGTTGGCGGAGGCGAGTAGTGGGTGCTCCATTTGTTGTAGCGATGGAGTCACTTGGGGCTCCATTTGTCGGTGCGATGGGGTCACTGGGTGCCCCATTGTTGTTGCGATGGGGTCACATTGGGTTGAGATAGCCTTGCCTAAGCTGACCAATTAAGGTGAACCTTGGGAGTCATTGATGCAGGCCATCTTGGTATAACCACATGTCCATTATGGGGTGGACGGTGTAATAATTGGTCATGCTCTAATCCGGTTCCAAGGTAGCGAGGTCTTTGTTAGTGCACCACGGCACAAGAGGGGCGCCGGTGCTATCGCACTGCTTGTGATGGCGAAACCTTAGTGTTGGTGGTGGGTCGAGCGAGGTCCTTGTAAAAAGCTTGGTGGTGGTCTCTACTTGATTCACATGTCTAAGGTAGCGTGTGTAATATCAGCGACTACCACTTGTGGGTAAGTTGTACACCTCTGCGAGTAAATCTATTGAATAGCGCGTCCTCGGTTATGGACACGCTTGGGAGATTTCAAATGAGGGTAGAGTTCCTTTTATGAAATTGTGTTCCTCTGGCGCTTTGGTGAGAGGTCATGGCTTTTAACTTTCGAAGAGACCTTGCGGCTCAAAGGGGTCATGGTTGGCTCAAAAGTGGTCAAGGGCTGGTCTTGTGGTGCTCTGGAGTGGGTGCTCGAGAGAGGTTTGGTGGATGCCTTGGGAGTGAGTGGGTGCTCCTTGTCTCCTTTGAAAATCAAATGTAATTATGTATTATTGTTTTAACTTGTCAAATATTGCTTTTTGTAACTAACCATACAGCTCTCTTTTGGCAAGCCTTGCATAAATATTATTGCATACACTCCCCACGGCTGGCTGAGTACATTCAAAAGTACTCATGGCATTTACCCTCTGTTTAAATTAGTAGCTCAAGGAAGTTTAAGGGAGCTCAAAGCTCTGTGTTGAAGAGGTCTTTGGAGACCATGCGACCTAGGGACGTCCTCCACTCGATAGCCGGTGGGCTGTCGGTTGGACCCATCCGTTAGTGTTTTTGTTTTCTGCTGCGAGGTGCTCTTGTGTTGTAAGCCCTTACGGCTCTTGTAAGCTTGACCGTTTGGTCTTTAATAATATTGATAATTTGCCTTTTGTTTGCCTTTAGCTTGTTGTGGTATGGATTTGATCACACCAATGTGTCTCTATCTTGAGTTAGCGGGGTGATCATGGGACTAACTTTCGGTGCACAAAGGTCAAGACCTCGAGGAGGTCTTGAGATCTCTGGGAGGTCTAGCAGACCTCCTCTTGGGGTACTGCAGGCGGTACTACCGCTCCCTAGTCTTGATAATCTGGGGGCTCGAGCGTGGGTGGTACTACTAGGTCCTCATCGAGCAGTAGTACTGCATGACAAAAAAATCCGAGCATTCCAAGTATCCAGAAGGTCCTCACAATGGGTCCCCAGCGAGTCTTCTTAATCTCCATCTCTGGCCTTCTGATAACGCGGGAGATCTCAAGCCAGTGAGTCCATCGCCACTCCGTGCGGTTTGAGTATCGCCTCACCTCATTGAGCCGCTCATGTGGTCCATTTCACTATTGTCATTTGAGGAACTTGCCGTTATCGCCTCTGTTCACCGATCGACGACCGGCCATATGGACCTTCCCGAGCTTCATTGACACCTTCCTCGTGATCGAGGTGAGCTCTTTGAGTATAAGTATCCTTTAATTTGAGTAGTTTGGTGTTTACGCTTGAATGCTAGTGAAGCCCATGGCGCGCCACGGGGCGTCACCGTCGGTTCGCCACGAGCGACCTTAGAACCCCAGAGCCACAACTATTAGCAATGCAATGTCACCCTAAGCCCAATTTGAGCTTCAAATCCTACTATTTTTAATCATTTAGTTAATAAACTAACGAGTCTATGACATGTGGAACCGCCATAGATTTTATAAATAAAATCATGAAATAAAAAATGAGTCGTGACAAGTAGGGCCCACATGTAAGTTAATAAAATCGGAAAAATAAAAAAAATGAAAAAAGCCACCTTTAGTTCAGAGAAAAATATGCTTTCTCTGTTGGAAAGCATAATTAAGCCTCGGAAAATACGCTTTCGAAGTCACCCTTTTATTTATTTTCAGGGTTTTCAATCTGAACGATGTGATGGACGAATTTGGATGTACTTGAGAACCGTGTGAGTGAAGAGTACATTAATGGCGTGTGTGCTTTTACAAGAGCTATTGAGGAGGATATGTTGAATAAGGGGGCTAAATATATGTATTGTCCATGCATTGAATGTGAGAATCTGAAAATGTTTAAGAAATGAGCCTGATCGAAGCCCACTTAATTCAAGGGGTTTCAAAAGGGTTATACCGTTGGACGATCCGGTGAAAAGCATATTATATAGGAAGTCAGCGATATGTCGTGGGATGAAGTCGATTGTGGTTCCGATTGGATAAATTTGCACGATGATGACAATCTAGATCGGATGCCGTGATGCGAAGGAAGCGTGATGAGAGGGGTATGTTAAATTCTGTAACACCACTGGTTTTACGAGTCTTTTGGGAATTTCAAAGTAAAAGAACCGTTTTGTTTTGATGAGAATTCAAAGCTTGAACTTGAGGTTTTAAAGAACTTTAAATGACTAAACCAAACTTCAACTAAATTGGTTCGGTTTCTTTTGGGTTTGCTGGAGTTCTCCCTTTTCTTCGATCGCTCAGTGCTCTCCTTCGGCCCCATTCTTTCTTTCTTCTCTGGACCTCCTCCCTTCGTCTGGATCCAAGGGTCCAGACCTCCCTTCATTGGATCTGAGGGTCCAGACCTCCCTCCTTGTCTAGACCACCCCTTCGAATTGACCTCCTCTTGGGACACGTCCACCCTGAGGCGTTTTAGCTCGGGTGTGTGTTTCAAATGTTCTTGGTTTTGAAATTCTAATTTCGGGTTGAATTTCCCCTTCGTTTGGACCTCCCTGAGTTCATTTGGACCTCCTCGTGTCCATCTGAACCTCCTTGGACTTCCCTCGTGTCGCTCGGACCTCTCGCTCAATCCTAACCTCCTTCCCTTGAGGACCGTTCGTCTGTGGTGGGCGGCCCGATCTTGTTGGCATTTGGGTGGTCGAACGTCCTCTGACTTTGCTCCTTTGCTTCCATTTTGTTGTTGAGAACTCCCCTATGTTGAGATCTCCTTTGGTTCCATCTTGACCGTTGAGACCTCCCTTGTGTTGGTCTTCACGTTGAAATCTCCTTTGCTTTCATATTGGCCGTCGGGACCACCCTCGGGTCTATATAAGCTTGCGACCCTTCATCTTTACCTTTTCCTCACTTCCACTCACTTGCTCTCGGCCAGTTCTCTGGACCTCCCCTCTAAGGCTTGAGACCTCCTCCGCCAAGCTCCTTGGACCTCCCACGATCACCTAGCCTCTCTATTTGTTTTATTTTAGTGTTTTATTGGAGTTTCTTTGGATCTTATTTTAGCTCTATTTGAGTTGTTTTGTTTTCCACCAGTGTAGATTCTTGAAGGCCTTTGAAGAGCAAGAGTTCTTTGAGGAAGAAGAAGACACCCAGGCCTTTGAGCAAGGCAAGTTACACCCTTGACCATGTTGTACCCAGTATTTCAACATATTTGTATTCCATTTCAAATAATAATGCATGCCTACTTTACTTAGATATTTCAATACATGTCTTTAAATTCATAGTTATGCCTAATTCCTTTGTATAGCCCTTTGTGGAAACCTTGAACCAATCTATTGTCACCCTAGATAAAAATCTAGTTTTGCAATAGTGAGAACGAGGCATTTGAAAAATGTATGCTTATTTTTGTAGACCAAAACCTTGATTTGGGAGCTGTTTTTTACCATAAGACCAAAGTATCCAATATTTTTAAAGCCATGACATTGGGTTGTCATGGAGGTTTTAACAAATGGTTTTGGAAAAATGGAAATGGCAAATGGATTTGGACTTGGCGGATTGGATTGGTTGGTTGGTGCATGTCCATGCAGGCTCAACCAGTGGCGTTGAGGCCTAGGGTTACGTGGTATTTGCCCAAGCGATTAAGGACCGGTCTGCGAGCCGCATCTTGCTAGCCACCATCGTGCAACCACATGTCTTGTGTGGGCGGGACCTGACCAACTAATTTGCAAAGCTCCATCGCGGTTGATCCTATTGGTGCGGTGGGTAGTCATGTTACGACCTTCATAGTCCCACCTAGCGTAAGAGGGGGCCTGAACCCTGCGGATGGGTAATCCAAAGGAGCAAAACCTTAGCGAGGTGGAGTCACGGTGGATTGATGCATTGTAAAGGCTTTGTCATGTGCTCTAGACCTCTCACCAAATGAAGTGTAAGGTGGTGTTGGCGAATACCAAACAAACTAGAAAACATGTCTTGTGTGGGTAAAATTGTACACCTCTCTGAGTGAAAAACTATTGAATAAATTGTGTCACGGTTATGGATATGCTAGCAAAGCCACTCAAAGTTAGATCTTAGTTTTATTTTCAAAGGACTTGTGAAATTGATTTTGGATTTCTATCCATTTGGTTATGGGCGGGTAGCCTTGTGACGAGAGGTATCCTTCACACTTTGTTGATGAATGTTATCAAGCTGTAAAATTTAAGCTTTGCAAATGAATTTTAATTATTGTTATATGCTTTGGAACTTATTACTTGTAATTGAAAATAAACATGGCTTTATGCAAGTTAACCATATAAGCTCTCCTTGTGATAACCATGTATGCATGTCATTACATTATTTGTGGGTGTAACTTGCGAGCACGGTGGTTGTGCTCATTCTTGCTTGATTTGATGAATTGAGCGGAGAGGACTCCTTTGAGGATGATGAGGACCCGGATCAATTATCTTGCGCCCTCTAGCCAATTACATGGTGTATTGGATGGACTTGGTTTTGCTTCATTTGTGTATTTTGTTTCTTTGTCGTGGCTTGTAAGCAACTTTGTAATCAACTCCTTTCTTTGTTAATAAAGTCTCTTGTGGATATATGTTATCACTTGTAATGGTGTGAGAACTAGCCAGCGATCCTCGAGGAATAGTTAGGATCACGGGAGATTTAGGACTTTTCCAAGTCCCATGACCTCCTCGGGTTGGTCTCTTGACCTCCCTTAGGTGCAGTGGTGGTTCTTGGGAGGTCTGAGTCTCAAGACCTCCTCGGGCTAGTTCACGGACCTCTAGGAGGTCATTTGGACCTCCTAGGAGGCCTTGGAGGACTGCCCGAGAGATCCTCTGGACCTCCTGGGAGATCCTGGTGGACTCCTAGGGAGGTCTTGGAGGACCTCTCGGATGAAGCTCGGGTCAGGTCACCACAATTCCAGGGCTTGATGGAGGACTCGGAGAAACCTTTGTTCTGAGGCATGGCCGGAATACCTAAGGTTGTCATCAGGTGCTTGAGCTGCTGAAATTGAAGGCAAGCAATGGTTGGTCAGACAAGAGTTTCACGAGAACATTAGGTCTCTTAGCGGACATTCTTAGAAGAAGCGAGTTGCCCAAAACCACCTACAAAGCCAAGAAGGTTCTTTGTCCATTAGGAATGGAAGTAGAAAGAATACATGCATATCCGAATGATTGTATCCTCTACTGTAGCGAGTATACAAACATGCATGTATGTCGTTATTACTAGCGCATCCGATACAAGCGTAAGAATCAATTAGATGACGATGAGGGAATCGAGGTGAAGAAGGACCTCTGCTAAGGTGGCGTGGTATATTCCTATAATTCCTCTTTTGAAGTGGTTTTTGCGAACCCAAAGAATGCAAAAGCTGCTTGCATTGGCACTCAAAGGTGCGTAAGAATAACGGAAAGCTAAGACACCTGCTGATTCCGCCCGATGGAGAAACATCGATAGGAGGTTTGCGAGACTTGGTCGGGAGAGGAATATAAGGTTTGGATTGAGTCTGAGATGGAATGAATCCTTTCGGTAACATGAGCGGTCGACATAGCACTTGCACGTGGCGCTCTGTATCTACAACCTTCCTCCTTGGTTGTGTATGAAGCGAAGTATATTTTCTTTGTCGATACTTATCGAAGGGCGAAGCAACACAGGAATGATATTGATGTGTACCTAGCACCATCGATGGAAGATCTAAAAATCTTGTGGATTGAAGTGAATGCGGTATGGGATGCGTACAAGCGAGAGAACTTTACTTTCGTTCCTTGTTGTTACGCACCATAAATGATTATCACCCTTACTAATCTGTTGGGCGAGTACAAAAGGGGCCAAAGCACGTACTCCTTTGCTTAGATGACACCGAGTGTGTGGCTGAATCATTAGGTGCAAAACCGTGTACATGTGTCATCGTAAGTTCCTTGAGGGCTCACCCATACCGTAGGATGAAGAAACAATTGACGGAGAGAAGGAGGGCAGTTCAGCTCTAAGGCATTTAAGCGGAAAAGAGGTCTATGATATGGTTATGGATTTAGATGTTGTACTCGGAAAGGGGCGTAAATCGAGGACTGTAAGAAGAACATGTGGAAGAAGAGACCAATATTTTTGGGACTTACCTTATTGGGAGCACCTAGAAGTTCGCCACTACATCGGCGTCATGCCGTGAGAACAATGTATGTGATGACTTGATTGGTCTCTTACTAAACATTTGTGATAAAACAAAGGATGGTGTCAGCATGCGGCTTGACTTGGTTGATATGGACATTAGACTGAGTTAGCACCAACAAAGGCCGATAAAGGCGACGTACCTTCCCCACCTTGTTACACTCTGTCCAAGGCCAAAAGAACGAGCTGTGCGGTGCTTGCATGATGTGAGCGTTACTGTCGGTTACTCCGCCAACATGAAGAAACTTGTTTCGATGGAAGATTTGAAGTTAATTGGCATGAAGTCTCATGATTGTCATGTCTTGATGACACAAATGCTCCTGTTGCGGTTAGAAGTATTTTGCCGATCAAGGTCAGAGACAATCATGAGGCGTGTTATTTCTTTAACACAATTGCTCGAGAAGGTCACCGATCTCGAAAGACTAGATGCTCTGTAGGACAAGGTGGTGGCGACTCTATGTGATCTTGAGATGTATTTCCCTCCGTCATTTTTCGATATCATGGTCCATCTCATTGTTCACATTGTGAAGCGAGATAAAGATGTGTGGGCGCGTGTTCCTCGTAGCATGTACCCGTTCGAGAGGTTCATGGAATTCTCAAGTCCTATATGCGGAATCGACCTCGGTCGGGAGGCGGCATCGTCAAGGGTTATGCAATCGAAGAGGTCATTGAGTTACGTATCGATTACATGGCTCGAGTTGAACCAATAGGTGTGCCTCGATCTGCGCCATGAGGAGGCTTGAGGGTATCGAGGACCATCGGAAGAAAGCAATCACTCGGATATGGATGCATATGCTCAAGCCCATTTCACGGTCTTGCAACACATGGTGAAGTGTCCGTATATCGACCGGCCTGGGGCGTGCTTGACATGAAATTTGGAAGCGGCGGATGTTTGGATCACGAGACAACACACGAGCGGTTCAACCAATGGTTGAAGGAAGCGACTTCGCTAGGAGCTCGTCAAGTGATATCTTGACATGGTTGGCAAAAGGGCCAATATTCTGATTGTGACATGGCGAGGATCGACATAAATGGGTACACATTCTATCTGTGAGCTCGGGATATAAGAGCACTAACTAGAACGGCGGTGTCGCATAGATCGATCGATACCGATGGGGTGAGGAGCTCCTACTATGGGCAAGAGGAGATATGGGAGCTCGACTATGTGTTTTCAAGATCCCCTATTTGGTGCCATTGGGTCCATCTCCCATAGGTGAAGGTCAACAAATGCAGGCGTCACTACCGTGGACCTCGAGCGTGTCGGATACAAAGCGAACCATTACGTCTTTGGCTAACCAAGTTGTTCAAGTCTTCTATGTAACCGACACGGTAAATAAGAAGTGTCACGTAGTTCTTCATGGAAAAAGGAGGATTGTCGAAGTTGAGAATGTAGTGGGCGAGGAAGAATACAATCAATTTGATGAGTTTCCTCCTTTTGAAAGCGCATAAGGAATCGAGGAAGAAGAAGCGTGTGAAACTAGCTACATACGCATCGATCATCATGAAGGGCTAATTTTTAAAGATTAATTGAACAATGTGTGTATATATGCGTTACGATGAATGGTTAATTTTAGTTCATTTAAGTTAATTTATTTGTCTTGTGAAATGGATGTGATTGTTTACGAAATGAATGTGAATTGGATGTATATACATGTACTTGTTGTGTTTTCTACTTGTTTGAGAGGGCATGGCTAGCATTTCTGGGGCTAGCCAATAAGCGAACTAGATTACCAATACAAAATAATATCACGAGATGGTTTATAGATCAAAGCAAATGCGTGATTATATATCCTGAGGCGGTTCTTTGGTAAAACCGTGCGTGATACAATATATCATAGGCGGTTGTTGATTAGAACGTCTGCGATACATCACATATCACAGATGGTTGTTGGCTGGAACCGTGCGTGATACATCATATATCACGAGCGGTTCTACTTTAGAAGCCGTGCAGTGATATCCATCTATTTATATTGAGACTCTAGGGTTTGCCGCGCCCCCTTCCAACGATTAAGTTTCTTAACTCCTCGCTCCCTCCTCTCTCGAGCCCGTCGCCGCCCGTCCTCGGCCGCCTCCTCCTCGACCCAGCGTGACTCCTCCCAGAGCCCGTCGGCCTGCGTCCTCGGCGCCGCCTCCTCCTCGAGCCGTGGCGACTCCTCTCCCGAGCCCGCCGACACCGTCCTCGGCGTCGCCTCCTCCTCGAGGCTGGCCGCGCCTCCTCCCTCGAGCCGCCCGCGCCTCCTCCCTCCCCCAGGCCCAGCGTGCCTCTCCTTCGGCGCAGCCCTCTTGCTCTGGTCTTGCTCCTGCTCGTCCTTCTCCTCGGCCTTAAAGGTAACCAATCTTGGAGTTGCCGACCCCAGCGCCCATTTCCTCGCTCTTTCTATCAATAATCTGTCATCTTTGTCATGGTCCTCATTGACTCATGATAATTGTACTTGTTCTAGGAATTTGTATTTGTTCTAGTCGAGTTATTCATATGGTATTTGTTTTGATCACTCTTTGGAATATATTACAATGTGGTGTAGTGGGCTTAAGATGAATGCTCTGTGATGATAATAGTCTTGTCTTGAAATTGTTTTGATAATCGGGTTTGAACTTGAGCTCTAATTGGAATGCTTACTCTACATCGATAGCAATATCAAAATGTTAAATCTTAGCTTTATCTTGATTTCATTTGTTAGCATGATGTTTGTGTTGAGCATATTATTCCTTTTAAATGACTTGGAGGATTTACATGTTTGTGCCAATTATTATTAATTGGTGTGTATACCCATACACATGGAGATCGAATCTTATGATAATATGTTCATGCGTGTCGAACTTCTATTTCTTGTGAAGATGTCTTCGCTCATTCTTCATCGCCATACCTCATGTGTCTAATGATGCACCATCCTCTGGAATATCAACGCGGTAGAAGAAGAATATCGAAAAGGCCCACGGGCGATTTACCATCACAGTCGATCGATGCAGGGACCCTATCAATCCTCGCGGCGATGTCGCATTAGGAGAGCGGTCGAAAGCAGTTACGAGAGCGGGTCAATGTCACCTCGATTAAGTGGAAGGAGTTGACCAAAACTTCGGAAAGATGAGCTCTTGATATTCTCAAATCGTTCGAGATCTCGAACAGCGGTGGGACTACGTGCGATGACACCGCGTTACTTTCTGGCGTGCAAAGCGTGGAAGAACTTCAAAACACGCTTGTCAAGAACTTCGTGGAGAAGGATCTAAGGCCCTTCCACAAGTATCCGTTCTTGGAAGAGTCTTGGGCGAGTTTGTGGCGAAGAAGGCGAAGATGAATTTAGGGTGAAAGTCACGGCACTACGGCCCTCGGAACAAAAACAAGCACACCCACGGACTTCGGCACCCGGGTATGCGGGTAAAATCGATATGGAGGATTAGGACCCGCGAGCAAGCCGTTCGAATGTCTCCGCCATTTCGAGATCACTAATGTGCGCGCTGGCTGGTTATTTGGGAGGTTCCTATCTCTGGGAAGTCTCTTTTCCAAACCCATGAGACCGAGGAAGTGTCGGCGCTTTGGTAAGATGTCGAACTACCTAGTTTGTAATTACTCCATAACTTCATAGGAAGTGAAATGTCATGTCGGGCTATTGCAGGTAGCTTGAGTGCACAATCTTTCCCAAGGCTCATTCGGGCAAGCGAGGAGAAAGATATACTCTCTGTGGCCCTAAAACAATGAGCATCCAGTGCATACGAGATCTTATTGGTGTTTATGTTACATGGCGGTCGTTCCAAGCAAACTCGGATCATCTGAAAGTAGGAAGAGAGCCAAAGCAGGCGTGATGCAAAGCTATGAGAGGAGATTCGTGAATCCCTCAAAGATGAGATTCGTGAATCCCTTAGAGATGAGATCGATGATCGCGTTAGAGGCTGCGATGCAATGGCGGTTTGGAAACTTTAAGGAAGGCTTGAGGGAATTGCAAATCCCAAATCAATTGCAAGCCCTGCACCCTCTTGTGCTAGCCACCCCCAAACTTCGAGTAGTGCGCATCAACCCCTACCCCAATAGGCGACGATAGATTTCTGTCGATGACATCCAAGTAATAATTATTATCTACGGAATGCTCGATCCATTGATAGACTGTTGGAGTAGCTAATTTTGTATCGTTATGTAGGTGGCTTTGAAGTGCAAGCTCCAAGTGAGATATACCTCTATTGCTCTAGATCTTTGCTTGGGCAGTGTATCCATCGATGTCGGGGCTTTGGTGCAGTGTAAATCTAGCGGGTTTCACAAAAGTGAATGTGGGCGGTGTTTGTGCCAATTTCAAGGCCGTCATTGCATATTCCCCAAGCAGCGAGTCATGGTGTAGAAACAAGCGTTGGAACATTCATCCGATGGCCCAAGGGGACATCGCTTGGAGCTACACTCTGGTGTCAACTTCACGGGAATGTCTGTGCGGTATCAAGTCACGGGGTGGTTGCATCGAAGCTACTTGCCAAGCGCGGCAAGGGCACAGTGCATTAGATGCATCTACACCTCGTCCTTAGTGGACTCTTGTGAAGTTGACCTCTACAAGCGGCGACAGGGCAAATCGAAGGCGATCGACTCTATTCTAATATCCTTCTTGCCGTTGGCACGGAAATTCATGCTAGGCGGCCGTTGGTTAGAAGATTAAACTGGCCCTACCTAGGATCGGCTTGCGACATTGCATACATGGTACATGGAGCAGGCCAACAAGGCGGATGAACAACGATCGCGGGGTTTCACGTCAAGTTCAAGAAGGTTCATTTTAACCACTAGCTTCAAGGCTGTGTCTTCACGGTGACCTTCGAGGACTTGTTACGTCTCTTCAACCTCGACCGGCTCAACGTCTCACTCATGCGATGCTGACCTTTGTAAGTGCATACAATCACGGTCAATGTTAGGTGTAATACCGATAAATGTTATATATAACTCCTTGGTTTTGTATATAGATACATGATGTGCGAATCGAAAGAAGGAATTCACCGGTAGGTTTCGTTGACCCTACGTGGTCTCAGAGCAAACCATCAAAGCGAATGCAACATTAAATCGAGGATTACGTTATAAGCGTTTTTCTTTGGATCGCCGCAACAACGAATACATTCTTTTGCCCTACAACCGAGGAGTAAGTGTTGTACTCTGGCTATACTTGATGATTTGTACTTTATAAGCAACACGAACTTAGGTTTAATGACCATGGTGACATACGTGTAGGTTCCTTTGGATTCTAATTGTAATTATACCAAAATGGAGCTCATTAATATACCTAGATTCCTATAGAGGACCCTCACAACTTCACGAGTTATCCAGGCATTTAATCAGCAGTAAACACATTTCCTCCATAGAAACTCTATTGTAGTCTTTCCTTCCTTTGCAATGGCTAAGGCTAATTTCTTGGAGTCACGTGGGGTGTTGGTGTACTATGCTAAAACAACGAAAAACAAGGGAAGGAAGGCGTCACCACGATCTAAAATTCCGGTACTAAGCTAGCTAGTACACATTAATCCTATATAATACTTAAGTAGTAATGCCTCTCGAACTAACCAATTCTATTTTTGTAGTGCCACCGGCGGTGTAATTTGCAACATCTGTGGATACTATGTTTGCCACAACATGGAACTACTCATCAGTTCCGCGATCACCAATGATCCTCAGGTTTGTCAATCTTGCAACAATTATTTTATATATACTTACCAATTTATATAAGCACGAATTTAATCTTCCTAGCGACAGGTTGCGACCATCGCCAAAAGCGTGTTGGAGCAGGCGAGCTCATAAAAGTTCGATCGCACCTTGCGTCATTCCTGAACAATCGGGTCATAAATCCAGATGGGAGTTTCCACAGTGTAGATTGAACTTGATTGGGATAAGATTGAACTTAATGGTACATGTGTGTAAATGGACATTAATGGTTAATTTTAGTTAATTGATTTGTGAATTGGATGTGCTTGTTTACGAAATAAATCACGAATTTGATGTGCTTATACGTAATGAATCTGAATTTGATGTGCTTATACGAAATGAATGTGAATTGGATGTACTTGTTTGAGAGGGCATGGCTAACATTTCCTAAGGCTAGCCAATAAGCGAAATTAGATTTAGCAATGCAAAGAATATCATAAGCGGTTTCATCTTGAAAGCAAATGCGTGATAATCGACTATCACGAGCGGTTTCCTCTACAAACCGTTTGTGATTGTCGACTATCCTGACAGTTTTCGATTAATAACCGTCGTGATAATATATATTGAGCGGTTGAAAACCGTCCATGATGATCATGTCATTCTTGATCCATAAACTCAAGCGACTCACGAAACCGTGCTGTGATGACATTTTTGAACCGTCTGTGAAGGCCTTTTACGTAGTAGTGCGGTTCGATTGGAATGCATGAAAATATGAAATAGTGGCAACTAGTAGGTTACTAGGTGCTCGGTGGGTAAAGTCTGAGCAAGTTGTAGAAGCGGCGATATATCGAGGCGGAGATATCAAGCGGTGACAAAGTGTGTCAAAGTTTAGGAGGGACACATTTGCAGGGATCAACTTCCCCAGTATACAATCAAATGTATACCCACGGCAACATAAAATTGTTGATAAAGGTTATTATTTAACCACAAAGTTGAACAAGGAAAAAGCAGGTAAAGGTTAACAAATTTATTTACGTTCCAAGTTCCACTATCCAAATGCAATTATGGAACCAATGTAACTCAAATAACTTTTGTAAGTTAAAGGAGTTAGACACACTATAAGCAACTAAGAAAAAGCGTAAAATGGTCATTAACAAATCACAACATGTGCATTTGTACATGCAATCAATATGACAATTTGTCTTGATCGTGACAACATATGTTCATTTTGATAAACTCAATGGAGTCAATAACAATCTATCAACCATGCCACGACTATCAAAATTCAGGAATATGCATAGATATAGCCATCTAAGCTGAAAAGAGTTAGCAATTCCCATGTCCCAAGCTATTACTAATGTTCAATAGGAATTTATACAAACACCTTCTACTCACGAAGCACATGTCGTTTGCAATCAAATATAAGCAAGCACGCAGTAGCGCAAACAAGCACAAACGACAACGGGTAACACATGAAACATATCAATCTCATCGTGAGTCACGAACCTTTCTTAGCGTTGAGGTCGGCGTTGGTGAAGGAGGTGGCATCAGTCGTGGCGAGAACTCCTGGAGCTCCTTAAAAGTCGAGACATGGCTTGACCCAGGACCATGGCCTCATACACCTTCTTCCTTCACCTCGATGGCCTCAAGCATGAGGTGGTGCGGCGTCTTAAGCCACCACTGCTCCCAGCCTCCACCACCGCATGAACTCCGGCGGCGCGTCTGCGGCACCAAAACCCACAAACAAACAAACACATGAAACCCTCACAAATCGAGAACCCCATCGCGCGGTTGAAAAAAGTGAATCACAGGGCACTTGAGGTGGCGACACGCGCCACCTCGCGCCGCCGCCAAGGGAGGCGGCCAAGCGTGGAGGAGGAGGAGGCGAAGGACGTGGCGGCGATGGCGAAATCACGACTTCGCGAGGCTGCGAGCAGAGGAGGTGGCAGCGGCGTGGGCGTGCGCGGCGCGGGCGTGGGCGGCGCGGCACGGCGTGGAGGAAGCGCGGAGGAGGCGTGGCCGGCGTGTAAGGCGTGGCGGCCGGGCGTGGAGGAAGGCGCGGAGGCTAAGCGGCCGTCGGGTGTGGGCGAGGCATGGCGCGGGGCATGGAGGAAGGGTGCGGAGGAGGGTGGCGCCGGCGTGGAGGAGGCGTGGTTGGGAGGTCGAAGAAGTGGGGAGGTGGAGAGATGCTACGGTAGAGATTTTGTGGCATCATATAAGCGTCTTGAAGCGTCTTTACATACAAGATGTTTCTCGGCGTGAAACGGACATAAAGCGTCAAAACAAAATGTCTTGGCGTGATAGTTTTTTTGTAGTCGCCTTGATGCCTAATCTCTGTCATCATGATTGCGAGTTATTGGAATCGTTGTCAAGAGTCTTGGCTTCCATGGCGAAGGGTGGTGGTGATGGCTCGATACCAAATTGATATTGTGTGGGATCGAGGAGGATGAAGATTGCGAAGAAGATAAATTGGCGAAGGTGAGGATTGCCCTCGAATTCGGTTGGACTTGCTCGGCGGCGAGGGCTCTCATCGCTCTAAGCGCTCGAACTTGGTGAGGCAAAGACTTTGTTCCTTTCTGAATTGAGTCTCCCACTTTTACATATGCTACTTTTATGGACTTAAGCATGCAGAATTTTCAAAAGTGGAAAGCACAAACTGAATCGAATACGTAAATAACCTATTCTCTAACTCAATCTCTTAGGTAGAAACCAACTCTATCCTATCTCTTAAGGACATTAATCTCTAGCTCTAACCATCCCTGTCGACAGCACCTTATGCTAGCAAATCAGGCATAGTAACCGACTAAATCCGGTATGTGAACAGTACCCTGGCCGAAGTCGTTGCCGCTGCAGACCGTCACCGTCCGTCACCGTCTTTGATACGTCTTCCCCACAAAGGCAGCCACAACATATTTACTCTATAGATCCTGGGGATTAGGTCCGTCCAAGGTGGATGTTTCGGCGATCGATTAATAAGCAAGGTTGCCTTGATATTTTCTAGCCGTAGTCGTCTCTTGTTTTTGTCAGAGGCAGCCGATGGGCTGCATCAGTCAGTCTAATGAAAAGATTAAATACAAATAACAGTAACAGCTTGTTAAACTGTCTGTCACGCACGCGGAGAAGGATAGAAATCAACCTGTAACTAGCTTTGACATCGATCGAGATCCAGATGTATATATACGCGTGATATATACTGGTGCCAGTACGTTATTGACTTGTTCTTATCGGTACAGACAGACCGAGCTTGCTGAATGCATACACAAGCTAGTCCTCGTCTAAAGACTCGCTCGTGTTACTTTCCCCGTATTTACTGCCAGGAGAAGAACATACCATGAATTGTCATTTGGACATACATGCATGTACACATCGATCGACTGACTTAGCCTGTGCCAGTCCAACATAGCCCTGTTTAGATCTGTTTGGTATAGCTCTCTCTAAGTTTTTGCAGAACAATTTCAGAACACTCACGGATCCTCTATGAGAAGTTGGAGTAGTTAGAGGAAGGTGTTTGGTTAGAAAATTGACTCGACTTGATGAGAAGGATCATTGTAAAAGATCGCACTACCCTTATTTTATGACTTGTAATTTTTTATATTGTTTAACTTATAAAAGTTAAATAAGTTGATTCGATCATCTTTGTGCTTTTATTTATTTTTATTTTTGGCCATGTTGTACCATCTTTTTAGCCCACATTGAAATTTTACTTGAAAAAAATTAAATAAAACATAGATAAACATACAAAGTTCATAACAAATGTTACGATTCAACAAAGTTCATCTTTATTAATCAAAACTACTATTCTAGATCCGAAAACCACTACATCAAATGACAACAACGAAATGAAAAGGAAAAACATCCAAGGGTAGCTACGCCCAATTCACCTTCTACAACTATTACAAAAACTTCTATAGCGGCTTGCACAGCAAGGACAAATACATGGGCATGCTAGCTTGTGATGCATCGGGCTTCCCTACATGCGTACAATTACAATCTTAAAGTCCTTTTCAACAATAGAAAAAAAACCTTACATCTGCATTAGGAAAGAAAGGAGCAATTAGATCGATATTAGGGTTACCAATTGTCATGGCAATGGATTTGGACATTACAAGTTACAAGGAATAACAGCATAATTGAGTTAAAATACACAAAACAAAGAGGCGCAAGCTCTTGATTGATCTTATTTTGTCCAAAGTTGTAGTGTACAATGAATGAAATCCTTTGTAAGTAGTTTATGAGTCTAGCTTTTGTCACCTCGGAATAAGACAATAGTCCATGTGGCACCAACAAAATGGAAACTAGCATCTAGACAAATTACACAATTATCACTTATCATGATTATGGAATACTAGAAATCACTTATCATGATTATCCAAATTAAACACAATTATCACTTATCACAATTATACTCGCTTAATAATGGAATATGGGAGGCTATCCAAGTTAGGAGGATTGTTGCCTTGGTGATGTCGACTGTTGGAAATATGCCTAGGGCAATCATAGAGATGATTATATTTCATTATGTTCATGACATTGGATAATGTGTTATCTTGTTCCTAGAATAATATTGTTAATATTTATTATCAAGTATGTGACTTGGTTGTGAAACTCTATATTTACTGCGATAATTATTCTTATCACGATCACAGTAGGAAACATATGATGACACATATGAATAGACTAGCATATGTATTGGTTGTTGACTATGTTTCACGAGTCATAGATATGGAATATCAAACCAATAATATGGACACATGTTAGAGAACATGGTGTTGGATAAGACCACTTGAGACACTATTGAGATTGTTATGATTCCATGTGTAGTTAGTTGGTCTCAAGCAATGATGATGTATAATCCTTAGACCTAAGATCAACATGGTTTTCTACATGTGTAATAGCACTCTTAGGGTTTGCCAAAGCTACACCATAGCTGGGTAGTTATAAAGGTAACTTTCGGGTATGCTATGCAACATGCGAGAGAAAGTTATTGGTTGGATATGGGATTTGCCCCTCCTAACATAACGGGAGAGATGTCTCTGGGCCCTCGTTGTGATCGAGATAAAGAAAGTGCATAGCCATGCCACTAGTAGTCAAAGTGTTTGACCACGTGAAGTTATCCGATACTCGATTGAAAGTATTGAGCAGGTCCATGGATGACACAACATCTCACAGAGTTCAACTAGACATCGTGAGGCAAAGGGAGTATACGAGTAGGTCACTCGGTTTGATCGATTCTGAGACTAGTTGTATGGAATCTGAAATTTGGTCGTGGTAGTCGAGCGTAATCCTGAAATGGTCGTAACACAGTCGTGGGAGTTCTGGCTATGTCGTGACCACATCTGGCTGATCGTATAGAGATAGGACGATCGCAAGTGATGAGGACTGATCGTAGATCATATTGCATTAAGGTTCGTCCAGATATAATTTGTGTGTGATTAGGGAATCGCTATGTTACGCTAGGAAGCGCTTCTGACTAGTGATCGGAAAGGGTTTCGAGTCTGGCAGATTACGCATGAACCTCTGGTCACACATAGCGGGTTGGAACAAACCCGATCTGAATATGATTAAATAGCGTGTTGAGATAGGATCCGTCATGAGCACTATATAAAGAGATGCATGAGGTTGTTGGGGCGTGCGCGAGAAACACCGCGAAACCCTAACCACCATCTTCACGAGAGCTACGTAGATGCGACTTGGTGCTAGCCACAGCGCGCATGGTTGTTCCTCCACGAGCGATGTGGATCTGGTAGAGGCGCTACTCATTTAGTTGCGCTTGAGGGCGATCATAATCTTCTGAAGGAACTATAGGCGTTCTTTGGAGGAGGCGATCGACTTCGTGAGGGCGTTGAGCGATCGACTCGACCCGGCTGCATCGGCCGCTTTTCATTGGACGAGCTGCTCCAACCCTTCTTCCATTTGCTCTGCTGGCGTCTAGTGGTAACGATCTATGATCATCTACTTGCTTGGCTTCTGGCTTGCATGGTAGAAATTTTTGTTTGTAGCTATAGTAGCCTACGCGACCCAACGGTGGTATCGAGCCATCTGCATAGTTTTATCTGAATCAATCGCATATACTTGATATATGGTAGTAGTAGATTGGATCTATTCTTGGTGGTCGATAACCTAGATCGGTTCATATAGATGGAGCGATCTAGGCCTGATCGATTGATCGATTGGTTTCTCGATTGGTAGTAGATGGGTTTACAAGGAGGTAAGAGCTTATAAGGACCGAGATGATTTATTAAGCTTGTTCACGACCGGACCAT